>JAOTRI020037537.1:0-18019 GCA_028564885.2 Zoanthus sanctaehelenae | reverse complement strand
CTTAAACAAGAAGATAGTACATGCTTTGTTGCTTGAGAAACTTTCACTCGACTTTCGGAATTCTGATTAATTATTAAGGTTAGTGAAACCATCCTTTTAGCAAAAATAAGAAATTTCTATTTATAATAGTTTAAATATAGGTCTAAATATTTTGTTTGTTTTTGTACAAGAAGCTGCCAACTAGGATGTAGGTGTAAACTTATCTATACGCTGACGTCCCAATTTTATGAATTTGCGCCATAGGTTTTATACGTTTTTAAGGAACGTCCCTGTTGATATTTCTTCTAAAAAGGTAGCCATTCTTTCAGAAAAAATCCGATAATGCTACTGCAGAGGTTTAATGTAAATCCATGTGATTTTTCTATCTAAAAAGGTTTTTCCAAGCAGCTTTCATTTAGGATAAGTTGACGTTCCATCAAGTTCTTGTTGGGCCTTGATTGAAAGTTACTAAGTAGAGTAACGAGATAAATTATTGGCATCACTATATACGAGTAAGACTTAAGAGAGTTGCTAAAGACCTTGAGGTGTAAGAAGTGATAATAAAGAAGAAGACTGAATGTAAGTTTTGTTTTGTTGTTATACCTTTTAATCTTAAACCTTTAAGAGATATCATAGTATAGTGGCCACATAACTAGTGAAGAAAAAAAAAGTAGCCTAATAATATAAAGATCAGCACACCATTATAAAGAAAATGAAAAGTACAGATTAATGACCAACTTTTTTGCAGCTGTGTTTTAATTGTTTTTTCTCCAGGATTAATAACCCATTTTAAGACTCTAAACAGCCTAAAATTATGTAAACTGCCATTTATATAAAAACCAGTTTAGGCTAACTCCTGAGAATGTAGGTTCTTATAGTTGCGTGTTTTTAATGTCTAGCAAATTGTTCATTTTAATTATCTCCTTTTACTTTCGAAAAACTTACCATATTTTCTCCAATCTAGGTTGGTTGGAATACCGTCGGTATATTTTCTCTTAAACTCATTCTCAAGCTTTTTGTGATATTTTACAATTTGATGGCGAGTCGAGACTTCATCTTGATCTTCATCTACGTTGCTGTCAGCTAGATATTGGTCATTGTAATTTAATGGAGAATCAAATTCATCATTTAAACTATTCGCGTCATCGTCTTCCTCATAAACATCAGCACTATCGTCATCAGTATCACCATCGTTTATCAAACCTTTGTATGAGGAGAACTCGTCATCCGTGAGATCAGCAAAGTGATTGACAGAGAGTTTATAGGGCAAGTTCTTTCTGTTTATTGAGCGAATGTACCTAGGCAATAAAACAGGGAACTGGTTAGCTAGCTAGCAAAATAATCGTTCTACATGGAGCCGGTGCCTGTCTCTTGTTTCTAGATTGTAATCTCCACCTCTTTCCCCTGGACGAGACACCAATCCATCGTAGGTTAACTCCCAGCGGAAGCTGCATGCATGGTGCTCAGTGACTGTCGATAACAAAATTCTAGGAGTTCAGGGTAGAAAATTTATTTTTCTAAGACCCAAACCCAAACTCTCCCTTGCCAAAAAACATAATGAGTTACTACAGCATCAAAACAATTATGAAGTTGAGTTCTTCAGCTTTCCAGAAAAGTAAAGTGGAAGGAAAAATAATTCTAAAATTGAGTCCACATAAAATAAAACAAATTTACAAGTATGTGTTAAATGCTTCTGCAGGTTCTGGTTTGCCTTGTAATGCTCAAACGATTCTCACGTGCTCTTCCAACTTCCCAAGTGCATCCATAACACAATAGACACACGCTACGGGTGAATTATTTGTTAATTGAATGATACTGCGGTGTTTTTAAAGAAACAGCTTTACAAAAAGTTCAGTTTTAACCGCAATGAGAGTCTTCGAACTGATGTTTCGGACTGTAGCACTTTGGCATTCACTACGACGAAGGACTTTAGTCCGAAAGGTCACTTCAAAAATTCTCTTTACGGTGTAAAACTTACTATTTGAAAACTTATAATCTAAACTAGATAAAGCTGAATGTCCATGTATACCAAAGAAAACAAGATAAAAAATATGATTAAAAAAAAAGAAAAAACCAGGCTGAATTTATAAAGAATTACACTTAAAGCACAATCACAATGCTTTACGTATAGTAAATTAATGTAACCAAAGGAAATAAGAATGAAGCTAGTCTAGTTTAATACTAGTGCTCAAAAGAAACGCTTCGATATATCGTTTTGTATCATAAGAAGAGTATTGTTCTCGCGAAAAAAAAATTTCTGACAAATGCAATATTTCACACTCAGATTCAATGCGGAGAACGATTTCGATATAAATTATCTCGTAGTGGCAAAACAAGTTTGTGTAGTTTGCCTCTAAACGAAATATTGTAGGCAAGAAAACAGACCTAGCTCTAAATTACAATAGACAAATTTAGATCTTCGAATGTACCTAAAACGTAAATGAGCATCAAAAAGACTTTTAAAAATGAAATACAAATAACATCCTCCTACCTAATGTTGTGCCTGAAGATATGTTTTCGCTTTTGGTGCTCTATTTTGTTGTTATATCTTTTTTCATGGTTTTCTCTAAACTTTAAGAAATCATAGTCTATCGGATCAACGCTGTGCCCAATGGCGGCAAATTCTTCCATAGGGTTTACACTATGGACGGCAGTTTTGCTTCCTTTTGCAATCTTCTTGAGGTCCCAGCACCATTTGTCATGCTTGACTGAAATTGAAACAATTTAATTTAGATGGTAGTGTAATTGACCTTTGTTTCTTTATGTTACTGTTTACAGAACAATAGTGAAAACGTTGTACCTGGCTTCTATGATAAAAATCAAAACAGACCCGTACTCAGGGAAAGGAATGGGGGTTGGGGGTACTCATGGCGCGCACAAACCCCCCTCCCAACGGTTGTAAAGATCCGAACACACACTTATAATATAAGTAAAAAATATAAATCTAACGATGGAAAAGGATTGTCCAAAGTTATTATTACGCAAAATATTGTCCTCAAAAGTTATGATAAAATGCCGTTATCTCTAGGGGATGGTCACAAAAATAATTGTTCACACCCCCCAGCAAGAAGTTTGCGTACGGGAATGATGAAATACAGATATTGACTTTGTACCAGTACCTAGCTTGAAGCAAATTAAACGGGCAGTAAAGTGGGACCTACTCTTTACATACATATTAGCAATTATTGTTAGGAAACTATATTTTACAAAGCCGAAGTTGTTGCAGTATTCAAATTTCGAGTTCATTGTGTGGCAAGGTTGTACTTGTATTTGTCAACAGAACAAGAAATAAAACATTGCTTATCTAACCGGCGATTCTAATAATCAATCTGAAGGCTGCTTTTCACTAGCGACGGAGTCGGTGTCGCGCGTAATCATAGGCGCAGAGCGATACGATCTAGTGAAATTCAAACTGTCTGAGTCATAAGCGGAGTCAGAAGAAAATAGGAACGTTCTGATTCTTCCGATTCCGATTTCGTGGAGTTTATGACTCTGCTAAAGATTTCACTCTTTGATTAGATAATAATGCTCTTACGACTTTGACTCTGACTCTGAATCATGCAATGGTTAGTGAAAACCAGTCTTTAGTTCAAAACTCTAGAATAGATTGTACAAATGTACTAATGGCTAACTTGAAGCAACTGATCTTCTAAGGTTACGTTGGTAGCAGGCTTTACCCTTTAGAACTACCATTACAGAGTAAACCTGGTTCCTAGCAGCCATGGACAGCTCTTTCAGCCTTCTTAAGCCTCGTCAGCCTGGCTTAACAAACAAACAAACAAACCCTGGTTGCCAAAGAAGCAAATAAGTAGAAGCTAAAGCGCAAGATTCCATTTGCGCTTGTTAGATACAAGATCATTATAGCCGCTATTTACTACTTACGCTGCATAACCTAAATATATACCATTAGCAAGTACACAACAGGTTAGGTCTAATTTATCCTGTCTGCAACAAGAGTTTGAGTATGACAAAAGATTTGTTAAAATGCCGGTTAAAACTGGTTTAAGCAGGTACAACTGGTTTTTGAAACCACTTACTGGTTTTTATTTATGTTAAAAAGATTAGTTAGAAAACCAGTTAAAACTGGTCTAAATAATACAAAGGAGTCCTAAAGACTTTTAACAATAGCAACTGTTGAGCCAAACTTCATGCAAATGCGAAAGTCTCTCAGCAATATTTCACACAGGCTGCAAATCCAGATGGGGAATCCGTGGCTCAAATGAGCTGCCTCAGTTGCGACTAATATTACTTAATATTTATATATCTACTCACGATGTGGTACTTTAAATTTGTCCTCGCTGTAGTTCCACTTTTCAAACTTGTGGTAATCAACGACATATCTATCGTAGTAAGACACTAAAAGGGTGTCATAGCCATTCATCTCAAACCGAACAGGCTTAGGAGGCTTTGTCTTGGTGGCATAGAAAGTGTAGTTGTTCTTTCTTTCAAATATGTTGTGTTTGTACGTCCATTTGGTGCACAGCTTTCCTTTTATTGTCGCATCACCAACGTACTGGGAACAAAGAGAAATGGAATAGATTCTAAAATTCTAAAATTTATTTTAGTAATTAGGTCAGATTGAAAATCAATGGATCCAATTTTACGCATTTTGGTCAGGCGGCTGGTTTACTTAGATATTTATCCTTTCAGTCCCAGTAGTTATCAGCACCCAACTTCTCCTTACAAAACTCATATAAAATAAAACAATTTGATAATGAGACAACGAGAGTTGATCAAACAAAACAAGCGGTTAAAGATTAAATTTAAAATTCTCTCAAACATTTTCACTGAAAAGTATACGCCCAAGTTGGGAGAATTTAACGAAACAACTGGGACGAAAAAGGGTGAAGCGACGTCTTGCAAGATTTTAGGGACCTTGTGGCTTTGCTAATCAAAACAAAGTTGTTAGAGTGGACTGGTTATGAAACTTAGCAAACTACAAAAAAGATTACAATGTTTCTTTGTTTTCTTTGTTTCATGTTGTGTGCAGGGTCACAGTTAAGGCTTAACACAAATAGTTGCTCTTGATTTATTTCTACTGACTTTGATCCGATTCAAGTTGTTGCCTTTGCTAAAATACTTCTATCTATTGCTGTTTACTTTTACAAATGAGATAAGTCAGTTGTTAATAACGCAAGAGCAGATATGAGCTTTTTGCTTTATATTTTTTATATTTAGTTTCGACTTAAAACTGAACTATGAGATAAAGATAACTAGATTGAGGGTATATGTACAAGGTGTGTCATTGAGGGTATCTGTACAAGGTGTGTCATTGAGGGTAGATGTACAAAGTGTGTCATTGAGGGTATATGTACAAGGTGTGTCATTGAGGCTATATGTACAAGGTGTGTCATTGAGGGTATATGTACAAGGTGTGTCATTGCCATTGGGGGTATATGTACAAGGTGTGTCATTGTGTGTATATGTACAAGGTGTGTCATTGAGGGTATATGTACAAGGTGTGTCATTGAGGGTATATGTACAAGGTGTGTCATTTTGATTTGTCTTAGTTGTTTAATTTACAGTAGCTGTACTCACGTGACCATCAAATGCAAAGAGCCTATAGTGTAGTTCATTAAATGTTTATTTTTGTAATCGATATGCATATAAACGATTTTTTTTTACAAAAATAACAACTTTAGAAGAATAATGAGGCTCATGTTAAAAACAATTTCAGGCTGAGACTCTGAATATGTCCGACAATATTTACGTCGAGATTTCACTAAAACTCATTTTTTAGAATTCACTGAGCTAAACAACACAAAACACAAGTGTCGCCGTGTTTCACATTTATTGTGAAATTGGAATGGTTCCTATTATAAATTTTTTTAAAAAAGAATAAAGAACAATTTAAGCCTAAAATCACCAAAAACTTAACAACGATGAGCTGCGGAAAAATTACTGGTTCTTATAAAAAGTATATGTAATGCTATATCTAGGCTACTCTAGGTTTATACTTTGAAGCATTATTTGTCCGTACTTCTGTTAGAGATTAAAGCAACTGTGTTTGAGTTCTTTTTCTTATATTTTAAAATTTCTGTTATAATAACATATATTACAACGTGAAACAATTAAACTGTTCGCATTATACCAGATTAATTATTGGTTTGTGATCTAACGCTTACCTTAAAATCCCTTAGTCGGGATTTAAACGGCCAGTGGGCGTCGGCTGGGAGAATACTCTGGGCACCAATCCTTCGAATTTTCGTGCCATATCTCTTCCAGCAACCCTCGTAATGTTTCTTGTTTCTGTAAGAGTATTTCGGCACAATCTTAAAGTACATGCCATGACGTGAAAGATCCCCACGCTGGATTGTCTTAACCTCGCCTGTATGAAAGATTTGATACAGTTAAATTGTTCATTTGCCTGTTCAAAGTACTTCATCGTGAAAACCCAAATTGTGATTCGGAGTTAGTGTAAAATTTGTTAAACTGTAAATATCAATAGTAGATATTTCGTATACATATAAAGTCTTTATTCTTCTAGTGGTGATGGCTAAAAAAATCAATTCGATTACAATTTTTCCTGCGTTGTTTTAATTTGCTTAAAAAATCACTTCGGTTTCACCATGAACAAGCGAGAGGAGGCTGGTAACTAGCTGAAGACGTCAAAAGTTGAAGTTAACAGTAAGAGACCAGACTCCCACTCTCCATCAAAACGTTACACTAAAATTACACAATGCAAAATTTTAATCGAAGTTTTGTTTTTCGATTATTATGAGATGGTAAAGGACATATTTTTACATACAAAAAACCTTGCAACGGATGAATACACTTTAACGGAGTGAAAAACTTATGGTAAAAATGAATGCAAAACCGTCAGGTGGAAATCGTAATTCCTGAAGTATTTTGACCGCCGCCTGGTTAGCCCAGTTGTTAAGGTGCCAGTCTGCTGTGTGGGAGGTCTCTGCTTCCATTTTCGGCCGGACCAACACTCAGGGTCTTAAAATAATTGAGGAAAAGTGCTGCCTTTGCTCTAACATTTGCAAATGTTTAGACTTTCGCGTTTTTTCGGATAAGGAAGTTAAACCGTAGGTCCAGTCTCTCGATCTCTCTGTCCAGGGACTTAAAAGAACCCACACACTTCTCGTAAAGAGCAGGGTAGTGATCCCAAAGTTGTGGTCTGTCTCTTCAACTGAGGGCACTTCTTATCGGCTGCCAAATTGCGCCATAACATACGAGCCGTTCAGTGGACTTTCTAAGACCCTCAAACTGTTAAAACCTGTGTTTATTTGTAAAGCGGTTAAAGTTTTATAGGATAAGCGCTATATAATTACTGCAATTATTGATATTATTAGATCGTCAATTTTTTTCACTGATGTATCCAAAGAAAAAGTACTCGATCTTAAGTGGATAAATCTGTGCTGTGGAACGCATGTGCCAACGATGCAGTTTTGTAGAACGTTTTAACGGTACAGACCTTAAAATTGAATAAGCTCTACTTTTTTTGAAAACAAAGACGTTTTTAAAAAAGACTCGCATTAATACACTAGAAAAAAAATCAAATTTATGTGATCAGTTGACTTGCTATATAAACATTAAATGCCATCTTTAAAAATGTTTAAAAACACAACATTTTTTTTTCTTGTGTTCCAAATTTATTGAAAACACTCACATGCGCCACGTGTTATTGTTACGATGTAACTTTGATTACCAAAACAAACATGTACCATGAAAGTCTTTTTTCTGCTTTTTAAAATTAAATAAAAAAATGGAAAAACAGAGGTAAGGTTACCTCTCTCTATAAGGTTATTATACAAACGTTTTTCAGGCTGATACTTAAAATGCCCGAAATATTCTAAACGATTACATTATTACTTATGTTTTGAGATTATTAAAAAAATTAGGTAAGTTAGTTACATTTGTCTTTTAAGATCTAGTTTTATAATTCAGACAAAAATGAGATACAAGTACTAATATTTTTAGTACTTACTTTTTCTCTAACTAAATAAAAAATACTACATGTTGAATAAATTATATTCTTTTATTCAACATGTAATTAATAACGAGTCAAGAACAAAAACTTCTTTACGGGTACCATGAAACAGTTTTGATATTTAAAATGTAATTAAAGCATTCAACTAAAACAAACATATTCAAAGTGTCAATTACAATCGGAACTTACCACCATAGTAATCGATTCTGCTCCTATCGGCTGGTTTACTAAACCATATTTCAAAAGGTTCATTTACTTCACTGGTTGGTAACGATAAGACACCCGTAGCGTGGTATTCATCAGGAAATCGAAGGTCTGTCAAAGTCGCACCAATTTCAAGATCTAATCCTCTTCTCGCTTTGCTTAAACCAGAGAATTTTTTTTCAGGTTTAAAAAAAAGATAAGCTGCAACTCCCGCAACTATTAGGATAACCACTGCGATTGCAGCTTTTCCATAGGGCATCGTATAGATAAAATTCTTTTTAAACTTGAGCAATCTAAGTTGTTTACTGAAGCGTACAGCAGGTGCTTTGAATTTCTCAGTCAAGTCTGTCGAAAGGGCGCGGTTCCATTAACGGGTCAACTGGGGAGTCTTGTTTCACTGCTTGACCATCGAGTCATGTCATATTTCAGGCCGTTGGAAGTGTATTTCGGTCAATGAACTTCTCATCTAGAGCCAAGCCCGGCTCATATTCAACGGTGCTGACCAGTTTACTCTATGACTCCATGTTAACCACTTACATCATACCATAAAAACGTCGGCGAGACAATCGACCCGAATAAATAATAATCTCAATATTTAGAATTAAAAGCATTTTAAATGGTTTAGTCTTCTGAGGCGAGTTTGAAAACAAAATATTTTAACTGATTGTCAATCCATGTTTGGACAAACCGATTCGTTAAGTTTTTTTAACATCAAAATATATGAAAGTTGAAATTATAGAGGACGAAGTAAAAGAGTTAAAAAACGTAAAATCGGTAATGAAATCTGACAACATGCGCAGTCGGTAAGATCTCCGCCTTCCGATCACAAAGTCCCCATGCAATTCCATTCTTACAATGCCGAGACTGAATATTTGTGTGACCTTCTTTTCCGGCTAAGCTAACTCAGCTTTGCATCCTTCCGGGGTAGGTAAATGAGTACCAGCGTCTGTTGGGAGCTAACCTTTATTAGCCGAGTGTCTAGTCGTTTTAGCGCCTTTCGGCACTAACTGGGGACACAAATAAAAAATAAGTTAACTAAATTACAATTTTAAAATATGATTGCTATAAAATAAAGTAAGCGTCGCTAAGAGCGACGATCCTCCAGCCGGCAACCTGTCCGAGTGCAGTGCCAGAACACGCATTCATTAAAAAGATTTTTTATTTGAACACAAGTACTATTTTTTTAAAGTTTTATTCATTTCAAATAATTGCTTATTCAATTTTGTAAGTCGAAGTCCTCAAGCCTAGTAATCCTAGCCCTAATTTTTTTGGCCGAGGACGTGCACACTATTGCCCTGAACAATTCCTGAAGGTTTCACCAAGATTGGCCCAGCCATCTTTGAGTCTATAGAGAACGAAGCACAGGATTTACACCCCGTCCCCTAGTATACCTTCGCCGGCTTCGCCGGCTGGACTAAAGCTAGAACTATGAAAGGAAATACATTATACAGGTAAAGCTATTTTAAAAACTAGTAGTGGCAGTAAAATAAGACACTACGTTGAACATAAATAACAATCTCTCCCACATTCCTTTATTACTGCTGATATATTCCTTTTGCGTATCATGATTTTAAAATTTGACAGGGACTCGATTAAAAATCTTAATTATCGATAGATTCGACAATTTATGTGAAAAGGCCAATCAAAACGATTGTACACACCGATTTTCAAAAGTCGCGTTATTTGGATTCCTAACACGTTCAAGGCTGGTAAGTTTAGATGTTGACATTTTCAATTTGAAGAAAACAAATGGCTGAACGCGGCTGTTTGCTGTTCAAGATGCCAGCAGTAATGGTAGAACTGTTGAAAAAAAAAAATCTTAAAATCTCTTCTTGGTGGTTGAATCAATCATTCATTGAGACCTGTCATCACTAAATACCGCGGAAAGGATTTTACGGTATTTACGACGTTGCTGAATGGATGGTGGACTGTATCATTTGTAATTAAGATGTTGAAGATGGCAGACATTTTTGGTCTAAAAACGCCGTAAAAACATATCCACGGCCCTTTAAGATACCTTTCGTTAACTTTGCTTTTAATTCTAGTTACTCGATTCAATTTCTGAAAATCCTTTCATTTTTCATTATCTTGTTGCAGAACTCCGCTACACTTTTGGGGCCTCCCTATTTCGCCAATGAATTACGAATGGTTATCATGTTTGGCAATCAGTTATTTAATTCAAAAAAGAACACTAAGCATTTTTTGTTTTTTATTTTTCAGGTTTGGTTTACTGGTACAATAAACCACTTATTTAACCAATAACAGCCCGTATACCATTTTGGTTATCACATAATTTTATTACACCGATAAGTATATGTTATAAGTATAGGTCATGATATGCTAATAGGAATAGGTTATAGAAACAGGCTATGATACTCTGATAAGTGTGGGTTACAGGAATAGGTTATTGTAATGATAGGTATAGGTTATAAGTATAGGTTATGATATGCTGGTAAGTATAGGTTATAGGAACAGGCTATGATATTCTGTTAAGTATGGCTTATAGGAATAGGTTATTATACTGATAGTTCTGTCCCGGCCATACAGAAGAATACTCTTACAAACTCTCTGAAGAAGATGATCTCTCAGAGAAATGGAGATCTCTGACTAACAAATATCATGTAATTAAGAGCAAACGATCAAAATTTGGTATGTGTATAATTGGTTCACTTTGTTCTCAATAGTCACTTGAGAGTGAAATATACCATATCGCTGTATATTTCACTGCAACTGAACATAATCGAAGCTTCATCGAAGGTCGATCGAAACATTTTCTCAAATGTGGTGAACGTTCTTGTTAAAAGCCATGACTCATAAAACTGCAAATGTACGATACAACCGCACTGTGTAACCCTCTCTATAAGAACAATTTAACCGCTAACTACCTTATTCATTCAGCAACGGAAGTCAACTCACGTATAAAAAACATGATTATACAAACAAACAAAAGAGCGACCATTCAGTTGCTTGTTGTTTTTCGAAAACAGCAACAGAAACGTTTCAAAGTACCACAAAAAGCAGAACGGAATTGACTATTGAGCAGGACGTAAATAATTGGATTACACACAGCATTCGCTGAGGCCATCCAAAATGAAATCACCTGAAAGTGCTGTGGCCTTCGTGTTAGGTACCCAAGTACTTGCAGTAGGCTGTCCGTAGCGAAGGGAAGCCAACATACGTAAAACGTAACGACAGTCGCAAGAAGGACTCGTACTAGTTTTGTTTGGCGATAAAGCCTGTTCATGTTTTTGGTACTGTTTCTTCCACGGTTCCTTTTATCCAGACCATTTGGTAAATCTGTTTTAGGCGAGTTAAAATTTCCAATTGAAATTCTTTGTAATGTGTTCTTTTCTTTGTTTACTTCAAATCCATTTTCGACTTTGTGAAACTCATCAAGACCATGTGTTTCTTGTTTAACGGCATCCTGGCTTTGGACAACTTGAATGCGTAAAGTTTTGCTGCCTTCGTTACTTTCCTCAGACTTCCTCGCTCTCTCTTTTCCACGCTCTTCCAAGTAGACATAATCCGTTATCTGAACATCTGCATAACTATCTGAAGGACATTGACAAAACAAAGAATTATCTGTATCAAATGTTTGTGGAGGATTCAAGTTTTTATTTCCAAGTTGTATTTTGTTTTGCGGTAAATGCGCTGGAGAAACTTTCTTTGAACGAAAATTTAAGCCTCTGAAAAACTGCTGATTGTGCGCTTTTATAAATCTAAATATGCCCCAATACGAATGAACCATCACACATTGGGGTATGAAAAACACAATTACGATTAACACTATTCCGTATGATCTATCAATTCTCCAGTCCAAACTGCACATCTTATAATGCTGAAGCAATGCGAATTTGCCCCACCCCACCAGGGGTGGGAAACTGAAAACACCGCTCACAACCCAAATTGTCAGCAACGTATAATAGATTCTCTTTCGCAGAAAGATTTGGCTGTAGGTGATTTTCGACGTAATTAGTAAGTACCGATAAATGCTGAACGTAACTAAGGTAAGAAATGTCACATTCGAAAACAATACAATTAGAAATGCTTCCAGCTGACAAAAATGAGGTGAAAAAATCCAATGTCCCTTATACATAACAGTTACCAGGGCAACCGGCAAGACAAGCAATGCAGCTAGAATGTCACTTATGGCGAGATTTACCACGAAAGCATTTCCCGGAACCTTTCTGAGAGAGCTGGTACAGGCCACAGATATTAGTACCAGACCATTGCCCACAAATGCGGCAAGAACGATTATAATCATGGGTAAAGCGGAGAGGACCGAGGAACCAGTTACTTCAGCTTGTTCAGTTTTGTTCATGGTAAAAATGGCGATGGATTTCGAAGTAGAATGTTGTAAGTTCTTTCCCAATCCTTAACGGAATTTCAAACTCAGCTCACATTTATCCTAAAATTAAAAATTGTTTTTATAATGTTATCTTTCATTTTACGTGTGTCAGACACTTGAATAAATGTATTCATTATACACAATAACATCGAAAAAAGGAATCAAAACATGCACACAACATCCCCCTCCCCTCCCTCCATGAACGGCCTGAATGGTCCCCATAGTCCGCTGATTTGTAAAAGTAATGAATAAACAACCAAAGTCTACAATGGAAAATGATCATCAAAACGTATTTTGAAATACTTTTATTTACCTATAACAGGAAGGTAAAGGGGATGGGGGGGGGGAGGTCCGCAATAGCAAATCACGGATATAAATTTGCACAATAACGGATCACGGGCTTGTATTTATATCTGATAACGGACCACGAAATAACCCTATTGTCCCTTTAGCACCCTGCTGAAAAATAATCTCAGTCCAGTGTTATGAAATAGTACAGCCAGAACACCCAACAATCCAAAGTTCTTTTTACACAAACTTTGTAATTTTATGCTGTCCTGAAAATATGAAAGTTGTGATAAAATGACATCATTTCTGGGGGATGTAGTGCCAAAACGTTTTGTTTGCACTCCTCCGCCCCTCCCAGTAAATTTTCTGCCTACGGGATGACATGACAAACAACATTTCTCCAAAGGTAAAAGATAATACCACGTGTGCTTAAGTTCCAGCTAAAGTCAAATTTAGTTCAATTATCGTTTGTTAAATAATTCTTTTCTATTTTTTTAAAAGCTCTTTTAACAATAGCCAGCCAATGTCCTGTAATACTGGTAAATTACTTAAATTCAAAGTTAAAAGAAAGAGAGATTTGTAGAAAACTAAGTCCATAAACCAAAATGTTTTGTTGGAACCAAAATCGAGACGAAGGAAAAACGAGTTTTCTTATGATAAACAAAATGAAAAGTGAACTACTTCAGATGTTTTTTTAAATATGAAATAAATATGTTCATCCAAACTAGAATCGAGACCGATTATTAACACAATATTTAAAATGAAACCAATTTGAGGCTATGAAAGCAAAGTTGAACAAAATAATTATTAGTTTAAAATTTTCAAGATCATTTTGAAAAAAAGGTGAGAGATGGAAAATTTATTTGACTAAAAAGAAAGTTTTAATTTCGTCTGTTCCGAGTGCTAACTCAACATTGGATCAGTAAAAATTTATATTTTACTTTTGTTAAAAAAGAATTTCGTAAAGAAAAAATATTAGCTTTTAGATCACATTTTTGATAACTTCAGTAAAAGTACATAGCGACTTTTATCAAACGAAACAACAGGACATAAAAGAGTTCCAAAAGTTACCGAAAAACAACAATTAATCTTTGCCGTTTTACTAAAAAATATTTTACCTACATCCTCCATCGAGATGAATCTTTTATATTATAGTCGTTTTGTCACTGTTGAGCCTGATTTTCACTGTCTGTTGACTTCCCGCATTTAAGTGATATTGTATCGTTCATATTCTTCGGTAGGGGTGACACTGTATTAATATATATATATAGGTCTTATTATTCTAATCGTCTGAAAACGCAGTACGTAATGATCCAGGTTGACAATTTCCTGAAACGATCTTTGACAGGTCTTTTTGAAATTAACAAAAATGCCAGCTGTTGACTTGATGCATAATGTGCTTTTGGTCAAATTTCAAAAGATTTAAATCATTTTAAAATACAATCAACCAAAGCTTGAAGCTACGGCAAAGTTTCATTTCATTTTTTCTACATTACTGACGAATCTATGATACATAAATGTATTAATAAAACTGACAACATATTTCAGAAGATTTTTCAAAAAACAAAATACGTTTTTAAAACTATTTGATTTGATGAATTAATGGTCAATATAAAAAAGTTAAGCAACAAACAAAATTCTTGTTTTGAAAACTATTGTTGTGACAGATGATTCAGCTGCTAGTGGCTCTAAACGGGTTTCGTTTTAACAGTGTCTTTGCTATACCTTTTAGTCATATTTATAAAGAAAGTAAAGATTTGAAAGGATAATTATTTTCTTTTCAATAAGCATTCAAGTTCTTATTTGCGATTCATCCGTTTGTTAAGAACCAATGTGAAATCTTACAACGAAACAGCTTAATAACAAGATTCTATTTTTTCATACAAGTGACCCGAGTTCCAAAAACGCTCTAAGCTTGATATCCCATTCATTAAGAGATCTGAAATAATAATTATTGAAAGAATGAAGATTATGATTTAAAACACGGAATTGTTTTTCGACGGATTATGAGAAAATATCACATTTTGACGTAGAATCACAAAAATAGTAGGTGATATACGTCATTACTGATATCAATTCGTCTTTTTGTCGTATATAGCACCCTCTAGAACTATCACTTCGAAAAATATTCGTTTACTTATAAATTTTGTTCTATAACGTAACAACTGTAACTAGAAACTGTGGTAGGAAAATTAAAATCAAAGTTTCCTTTGAATAATGTCGTACCCGCTGATAATTACAGCAGTTCTACTTTTAAAACAAACTAAATCTTTTCATTAGTTGACACAGAACTAAGCTTTATTGGTTAGTTTGACAGGAGATGTCGTCTACTTTGACAGAGAGAAGGTCGGTAAACAAACTCTTTTTGTCTTTTGAGAACTTTGTTGAAAGCGTTTTTAAAAAAGGACAAGAGTAAAGGAAGTTTTACACAATCATACACATTCATTACAAAAGCACCACCGAAAAAATCAAGACTTTTAATCTAGATTCTACATAAAATTGTTGTTCAGTAAAAACTACTTAAAATGCTGGGAATTAAATTTAACAAGAACAGAATAAATGGAATAAATGTTTTACTTATAATTATTTGTTGCTGAAAACGTATTTCAATTTTACAATTAATAAAAAGGGATTAAAGAGATTTAGCTCGGCAGAATGAAATTTGATATATATTAATTTTAACTTCCCCTTTGGGCTTTCATGACAACATCTTTATTAATAAAAAAACTCGGTCAAATTTCCTTGAATAAAAGTTTCAAAACTTAGAAAAATATAAATTAGTCCCTTGATTTCCTTTTATGCATCCAAATTGTTCCCACGAAGAATTTATTAGTACAGGGACCAGCTTCGCATGATCAACGCTGAATATAAAATCCTTAAAAATTAGGTATATCAGTGCTCTAATGTACAATTTAGCAACCCTGGGGGTGGAGGCCGGGGAAGTTTGAGTAAAGCGAGGATTAACAACGAATTTGCCCGACACCACGGAAATGAAAGGTTTTTTTGGCGCAGAGAAGCAGAAAGACCTAAAAGTTACGTCTAGTGAGTACGCCTGGCCGTATTTGTAATGTTTTGACGCAAAAATAAAATGAAAATCTAACTTAAACTAGCGAAAGATGTTTTGTCCTCGATATTTTTTTTGACCGATTAGTTGGATTTTACTAAAACAATTATTCCTCTCGTGCTCGAGTAATAATTGTTAAATATTTTGATTGTGGGGATGAGACATTAAAATTGTAGGTTCTAGCTCACATTTACAAAAGGCTTCATTTCTCGTTTAATAAGAAATTAAAACAAAAAATGTTTAACAAATAAAAATCCTGGAATAAAACTTAGCAAGATTTTATTAAAGAAACATGTTTTCCTTGCTTTCGTAGACTGGTAAAACCGTGGCCGACGTTTGGGAGAATTCGATAGCAGATCAGCGAGTCCTCTCGCCAACTCGAGATTTCTCGAACTTTGCCAAGGTTTTCAACAGACTACAAAGATTTGTTTTTCTTTTACAATTATTTTTCGAAGAGGTGCGCAGGTATACGAATGTCCCTGACAATTGAATGATAACTGAAAAGAGTTACTGTTTTAATCAGCGGGATAAATAAATTGCGTAAAATTCTACAATTGGTTTCGGCTCCGTCTGATCAATATCATCAATTATGAAACTGCAAACTCTCACAACCACGAGGCAGCCAATCATATTGCTGATGTAATTTTCGTGATTTACAGGGCTGTGAAAACACAGTTGTTATGAAATAGATTGTTATGCATCGTGGCAGCTGGATAACAATTTAAGTTTTTTCTTTTGACTAATGAAAAAGTTGGCGACGTTTCGACTGCTTAGTGCTAGTCTTTTTCAGGCGATGAGGTCGAGTGATACTGGTACAGCATTACGTATGACGGTAGTTCGCTGTCTACACAGATGTAAACCAATCAGGACGCACGTACTATCCAAATTATTTTATGTATTTTGTTGCACAGTAATTTAACTTTGTCAAAGAACATGTGCCAAGGTTTCTTATGTCATGCTGAGCTTAATTACTTTTTAGGGTTCTAAACTGTTAATGAATGTAAAATAATATCAATTCTAAGAGGAAACAAAAAATATACCGAATTTAATTAAGGTTGGCTTGCATTTTTATTGAAGATAAGACAGAGTTAACTTTGGTCGTCTGCAATACTGCAGGCTAGTTTTAAATGAGAAAAATAACGAGAATCAGCAGTATCTGTGGTAAAAACAGGTAAGATATTATTCAGACTCGATTTTCTTGTGCCTATAAATCTTGTTGTTATGGAACAAAAACGAATAAGGACCTGCGGTTAATACCTTTTTTGTGAGTGGTTAATACCAAATGTTAAATTTCACAGTGTGACTTTTTCTGGCTTAAGGCCAAACTAAATTAATTTGTTGGTACATAGATTGGGCATGTGTAATTTACATAAATCTGATCGGCGTCATGCCGTCATATCTCAAATTTTAACGTTTGCGAAAGTTTAAGAATTGCTTTTAAAAGACCAAAAGAATAGTTAAAATATTTTTAAAGTATTTAGTCATGTGTTAAAGAACGAAGTTGTTTTGAAATTTGTTTGTTCATGCTTTCTCTATGCATAAACGGAAATTAAAAAACTAATAATTAAGATTGAACGCTTACATTTTTAATTGTATTTGGTAAAAATGAAAATAGTTCGGATAGAAAAAATAATGCCCTTGTCATAAGCAGTTGTACTCATATCACGGAACAGCATGAAGCGTTTCTCCGATATTAACAAGTTTTGTGTTTTACTTGCATTTGCACTTAACTGTGTCTTTAGAAGAAACAGATTTACTCGAGTCAGTTCTAATATTCTAAATTGTTCGTAATACATGGGTTTTTGTTAGCTACAACTGATATCAGCAGTAGCTACATTGTCATGGGTTTGTGTAAGAGACTCTGAGAAAAATAAGCTTGTGTCAACACGAACATTTCTTTCCATAGCTATTTCTAAGTTACAGATGCTTATTTAACTACATATTTATCAACGAATGGATATATTTGAGCCTAGCATTTGAGCAGGACATATACCCGATATTCCATCTATAACATATTTATCAAACGTATGGATATATTTGAGCCTAGCAGTTGAGCAGGACATATACCCGATATTCCATCTATAACATATTTATCAACGTATGGATATATTTGAGCCTAGCAGTTGAGCAGGACATATACCCGATATTCCATCTATAACATATTTATCAAACGTATGGATATATTTGAGCCTAGCAGTTG
>JAOTRI020037536.1:0-28895 GCA_028564885.2 Zoanthus sanctaehelenae | reverse complement strand
CCGGATACACCGTCCACACTAAGCCACACTGGAGGAACAATGTTTCCGGATTCAAAAGTTTCCACTCTGGAGAGCGAGTTCAAAAGTTTCCGGATACACCTTCCGAATCCGCTGTGTTGGTGTGGACGATAGCCGTATCCGGAAAGAAAAGTTTCCGGGTTAGTTTGGACGGGGCCTAGTTCCAGTGGCGGAACCAGAAATTCTAGAAGGGGGGTAAATAATACAAAGAATTTACCAGTGACTCTAGGAAAAGAAGGGTGGCAAATACAAAGAATGTACCAAAAAATTGAAGAAAAGGGGGGTGAAAATTCAAAAAGAGCAACGACTGTTCCAAAAGGCAACTACCGTACGCGTTTATGAAAGGGAAAATTGCCTCGCGATTATAAAATAATTTAAAGTAATATGAAACCCAAAAATCATCCATATTCTGTTAATCATATTCCCGCTGTATTTTCCGATATAATGTTAAAAAGATCTGCTTAATTCGTAGTCAAAGCTAAAATGTTAATTTAAAAAATAACATTTTGTTTTTTTGCAGACTTTCATTACGCAGTGTATTCAAATTGAACAATATCAGTTAACATACTCGTTGATCTTGAATTATCGGAGTTTTACCTGCACGAGATCACTAATAAAAGCTATAAAAAGAACATTAAATGGCTAAAATGAAACACACGTTCGCTGTGAGGTAAGAAAAACAACGAACGCCAATTACAATAGGTATAAATACATTCAACACGGCTACAAAGAACTACATTGAACTGACTTAATAACTATTTCAAAACCAAAGATTTAATAAGCATAAGGTTTTCACTCCGACACAGAAAGAACACAAACAGCACTGAACTATCTAAATTCATCTAGTAGCTAGACGACAACCGCGTAAAATTCGGCATCATTTGGCGGTCTGTTATTTCAAGAGCTACATTAGGCCCTGCAGTAACACGACGAAAAGATGCGACCTCTGCCTGACCGAAAAACTTATGATGATCAAGTCTAAAACTAAAAGGAACAATTTATTAAATAAAAGATCGGAACTCATATCCAAGTGCCGTCGCGAAAACAATATTTTTAAAGAACAATTGATGCTTTCCTTTTACAATAGTCTTTTGTTCTTTCTTACATTTTCAGGTAATATATTATATATAAGGGTTAATATATTACATATAAAGGTTAATAAAAGTCATTTTGTTTTATATAGCCAGTATAAAGAAGACTATAGTTATGGACTGGTCTGCCCAAAGGTTTATTATAGATTTTAGTACTTTCATTTAGGAAGATATTTAATTTGTGCCAAGTTTGTATAATTTTCATGGCAAGTCATATTTGGGCTATCCGAAACCATCAATAAGTCAGCTAAACTTTTTAACTGGATTTCAATTTAACTAATTACTAAAGCTAAGTATAATTATATCTATAAATTTCTGAGGTTTTGAAGCGGTTCTGAAGTTTTTTAAATCGTTCAGAAATTGAGTTGGTCACCGTTTAGAAGTTTGAATCATGATGTACTGAAATATAGCACGATTTTGACTTGAAAGAACAGCAAAAACAGTTTGTTAATGGAGCCAAACCTGATTGTAGACATTCGGTTGATGGACCATGATTTGTTTGCTTAATACCTTCAGCAGCATTCTAGTTACGAAACACAGTAAATGTGAACCACCCTGCGCCAATCGAGCCAGGGCATTAGAGTCCGTTCATTTTTTATCGGGAGGGGGAGCCGGTAGTTTTGAAATTACCACTGAAAAAAAATTCATGACCCCTAATATTCCTTTAAATTAATCCAGTGGGCCAGGATGCACAAGTTTATACTTTTGTAATATGATACAAACTCTTAGAAAGGAAAACCAAGGCAGTATAAACATAATTTTGGGTGTGCGACCACCGGAAAGACATATAGTTTTTAGATTTAAAACCTAAAAACTTGAAGTAGAGAAGTTATTATTTTTTTTATTTTTGTGTTGTCTACTATTTTAAAAACATCTTGATGCACCCAGCAGATGTTTTACAGTTTCGCATTCTTAAAAGTTATCCATTGAGGAAAAACAAAATTTACATGAACTTTAGTCAGTGTAAAAATTACTTTGAATTGTATGAATCTGATTTCAATAGTGAATTGATGAAAGCTTGCTTTGAAAACGTAGTTCAACTATAC
Source organism: Zoanthus sanctaehelenae (assembly GCA_028564885.2). Taxonomy (NCBI): domain Eukaryota; kingdom Metazoa; phylum Cnidaria; class Anthozoa; order Zoantharia; family Zoanthidae; genus Zoanthus; species Zoanthus sanctaehelenae. The sequence goes on along the minus strand of JAOTRI020037536.1, from coordinate 26,740 downwards.
AACTTCAAAAATTTTGTCACCTCAGTTCCAGGTGAAAGTGGAAACATTTTACTAATACGGGATAAAACAAATACTTTGCTTTCTCAATGAAGAAACTGGTTTTAAATATCGAACACTCACGGCATAAAAACCGGAAAATAAACTAAATAAAAAACTAATTTTTTCATTGGATACTGTTCGACACATCTGGCTATCCTAACTGTACAAGAATTCAAATAATTCCATGAAAGTTGACCTGCACTGCACTCAGTCATGCACAGATCATTAAAACATTTTGTCGTGATCATGAGGACGATAAAGTCAAGAATGAACGAATTACAAGAAACTTATGCTAGTCTTCAGATTAGTGTGCGATCCGGGTTGAGAGAAGAACTTGTTAGCATTCGATGTATTTGAGTCGTCTTCCTTTCTCTGATTTTGTTCTTCTTTTAACCTCTTGCCATAAAGCTCCCATCTGACGTCATCGCTCTCGTGCGTTAGATATCTTTCACCGACAACTGTTTCTAGATTTCTGCTATCCACCCACGTTTGATAATCCTACAGAAAAAATAATTACATTTCGTTTTGAAATCAAATCATGTTTAGAAGAAGTAATAAAATCACCAAACTGGAATCAACCGGAAGCTGAATTATTTGGGTTTTATGAACTTATGCACGTGGCTTTACTTTCACACCTCAATGTTAATCCACCATCAACAATTATTCCACAACTTAAATTGCACACGAAATTACATTTGAATACAAAGATAGAATTAAACCTTTTAAAAATGGCGCATTTGAATTGTTTTTATTATCATATGAGGTAACAAGTTGTTTAATGATGCTCTGTGTTTTGAAACAAAAACACTTCCTTAAAAAAACTATTTTGCATAAAGAAATTGCCCAACAAGACTAAGTAATCAAAAATGTATAATTGCATCTTTTTGACCTAAAACAAGAACAACTACTTAGAAACAAGTTAAAATACTTGATAAATTATGAACTATGTAACTATAACTACTGTATTTAGAATTAAAATGGTTTACAGTTTTAGAGATTTTGAAGTGAAGTGGTAGCTTTGTTTAGAGTCTCGCGGCAGCAACAGAAAAGGCAAGGTCACCGTAGGTGGCTGAGGCAGATTTAGGATCAGACAGGAGAATTTGGTTGGTTGAGCAGAGGTTGCGGGCTGGATTGTAGCGGGTAACAGATAGGAGAACTTGGTTGGTTGAGCGGAGGTTGCGGGCTGGATTGTAGAGGGTAACAGATAGGAGAACTTGGTTGGTTGAGCGGAGGTTGCAGGCTGGATTGTAGCGGGTAACAGATAGGAGAACTTGGTTGAGCGGAGGTTGCGGGCTGGATTGTAGCGGGGAACAGAAGGATACCCTGGCTGGTTGAGCGAAGGTTGCAGGCAGGATTGGGTAACAAGGCACTGGAGAAATTCCGCCTTTGAACAACTAGACCCAGGGGTTTTTGCATATCGTTTTATTACTTTTAAAACTGTTAAAGAGGTTAACTACTTTCAATGTTATTGTACCTGTAACCAAGGGTGAATGAGGGACTTGTCACACGTGTATCTTTTTCCATGTTGAACTTGCAGTAAATTAGCAATCAAGTTAATGGCTACAAGATGTTCAGTAAACATCAAGAATTAGTTAATTGCAGACGTTTCATAGAGGATTTGAAACAATAACTTGCACACAGACAAAACTAGTTTCGACAAAAAAGTAGAATCGGGCGGGTTCTAATTCATGAGAAATCCTTATTGGTTGGAAGATTTAATTTTGAGAGCAAGAAGGCACCTAGTCAACAGTAAGATTTGAAGTTACATAGAAAGCCTCAACTATCTTTGTGTAGGAACAGACCAGCTACAAAACTGATCATAAAACTTTCTAGAATAAACGATATTATTCTAAAATGATAAAAGCTCATCTACAAATAGTAGAAGTATAATTTAGTTTCTGCCTATGATTATAAAAATGAATAAAAATTCACTTGCATTTTTCTGAATAAAAGACAACATAAAACAATTTACCATCGCGGGAAATTTCAGACCATGGGTCGGGTGGATACATAAATGCTGCATTGTGGATCTGGTCTTGTATTTCCTCATCTTCATTGAACGGAAACGTTCCACTCAAACTATGACGAACAGAACAGTATCATTTGAATATATGGTGTAATAATAATTTGAAATATAAAATCAATTTAATAATATATTCTTAAGTAATACTAATCGTACCTTGTACAAATGGTACATTATACTAATCGTGTATTAAACTAATCGTACATTATACTAACCACACATTATACTAATCGTACATTATACTAATCTGTGCAAAATTAGAGTTGATGTCGTACAAGGGTTAGGGTTGAGAGAGATGTGATTATTACTAATTATCTCTAAAAAAAGTAAGTATAGTGCGTACAACTAGTTTGTTAGTGACAACACTTTTCTTTTCTCGGCACTCAACGTATAATAGACAATAATGTACTATTGTTAAAGTGACAGCACTCAGTATTTTTCATTATACCGGCTGTGAAATATACGGCATTTTATTATGTTTTTAGCTCTTACAACCGCTAATCGCATGTATATTGTGGATCGATATGCCGCTGACATCCTTGAATCGATTTTTGATACGGTATGGGCTTGAACCGCTGATCGTAATTATCGCATGTTCGTTGCTAGTGACAAAAGTAGATTTCACTGTGTTCCGAATAGAAGGTAATACTGGTAGTACTATTTAATGTTTTAAATACAGATCATCTGTTACAGAATGTAGTAAGTAGCTCTAAATTTATAGTATGTGAAATAGTAAACATCTATATTAATATTCAATAAACAAATGAATCAAATAGTAATGCTCAACATCTGGGCTGCTTTAATGACTGGGCTAAATCACGACACAAGACCAAAGCCAAAGACGCGATTTTTCGGACCTAGCCAAGGCATTTGACAGCATACCTCACGAACGTTTACTTCTTAAATTAAATCGATATGGTATTGACGGTCCATTCCTACTATGACTAAGACATTTTCTGACAAATAGGCATCAGAGAGAGTTGTAATCGTGGCACCTCCTCCAGCGACTTCAGGCGTTCCTCAAGGCACTATCTTAGGACCTATTTTATTTATGATTTACGTTAACAACAAGCCTGAAGTTGTAAAATCGACAATAAAATTGTTTGCCGAGAGAAATAACCAAACCTTATGATGCTCTAACTTTACAAAATGACCTGGATTCCATGGATAGATGGGCAACAGACTGGCAAGTCAATTTTTGTATTTGATCAAATGCTTTGAAATCGTAATTGTTTTAAATGGCCTAGATTTTAATGATCACTTTGAGTATTACAGTTGTAAAAAAAAAACTAGAGCCAACCATCAGTATAAAATTTAAACCAAATCAAGTAGAGTTGATTGTTATAAGTATTCGTCTTTTGTAAGAATCATTAAGACTCAGAGTAATTTACCTGAACACATAATTATTTGAAGGAGGTGCTAGTATTAGTTACTTTAAGAGACATTTAAGAATATTCACGAATGTTAAGTAATTTTGATCAATGCATACGTCTTTAATTGTTATTCTTAGATATTTTTGTAGTTTTAAATTAGAGTATTATATATTGTTGTTATTCTTTGATTATTTACATTTTAAGTTACAGTATTTTATTACAGATTTTTGAAATGATATATAACTTTTTACTATTTATTACAAACATCATTTATAACATATAAACACTTTATAACTTAATGTAAAGGAGGCCAAATATAGGGATAACCTCCAGGTCTTCCTTTTCAAAATTTAATTGGAGATTACTGCAATTGTATTTTTGAACAAAGTATTAGTAGTAGTAGTAGTAGTAGTAGTAGTAGTAGTAGTAGTAGTAATAGTAGTAGTAGTAGTAGTAGTATTATAATTATCATTGTTGTTGTTGTTATTGTTATTGTTTATTATTATTATTATTATTATTATTATTACTATAATTACTATTATCATTATTATAACAAGTTGCCTTTTTGCTAAACAAATTCAATCCCTTTTCAATGGCAATTTAAGCAATAACACTAAACCGACAGTAGCAAAACCAGTAGAGTCTAATCTTTTTCCTATGCTCTTTATGATACTGAATAACGGCTGTATTAACAACGGCTAATTAAAGTATATATTTTACTCTGGAATTAAAGGCTATTACTGATGTCACAAACTAACAAGGTTATAAAAGTTTACCTCACATATATAACGACCCCCACAGACCACATGTCTAGCGAACGATTGTAGCCTTTGTTGAGTAAAACTTCAGGAGCTAGGTATGCTGGGGTTCCAACAACCGAACGACGAAATGATTTATCTTCAATAATTCTTGCAAACCCAAAATCGCAGAGTTTTACCTGTAAATTAAACGGATCAGAAGTGTTAATGGTTGCGTGCAAACGAGCATTTATTTAAGTACGAAAACAATAACAACACTATCAAAGGCTCTCTGAGCCACCTCATGAACGAATGTAAAATTTACAACAAAATAGTATTGCACTACAAAATTAATTAGCTTGTAGTAATGGTAACTTCTTGAGTTTGCAAGTTGTGAGAGCCCGAGTTCCAACCCCGTGAAAAGAACTTTTTTTCTTTTTTTTCCTTTTTCTATTTAATTTCTTTACATTCAATTTTTTTTCCAATGTTAAAGTTGACTTCTAATAAAAATAAATGTTTTAAAATACTGTTAGCGTTGCAAGTGTGGCCTAATGGTAACATCTTTTTTCCCCTTTTTTGAGAGCCCGAGTTCAAACCCGGGAAGGGCAATTTTTTCCTTAATTTTTCCTTAATTTTTCTTTTTCTATTTAATTTCTTTATACTCAATTTTCCTATTCTAATATAATTTCGTATGTTATAATAATGTCCGTAAAACTATAAATTTTGTCCATACAGTAATCGATAGCATTGCAAGTATGGCGTAATGGTAAGTTATTAGAGCCCGAGTTCGAACTCCATGACAAGAATTTATTTCTGTTATTTTCTTTTTATTTCGTTTTCAAATTTTGTTTCTATTTATTTGTTTATACTTCCAGTGTTTTTTCCAATTACGCAAAAGTGCGCATGTGATACAAATCCATGACGTATAAAACATTTTAAAAATTTGTGGTTGTCTGTTTGCAAATCTCAGCATGGTTAGTGTGTCAGCTTTAGAAGCAAGAGATCGCGGGTTCGATCCCAGGTTCGAAACCGGGTTGAAGTATTTGAAAATGTTTTTTCCTTGTAAATTTATAGGTTTTAATGCATACATTAATAACCCTATTAAACGTTTACAGCCGAGTGAGTGAGCGAGTGAATTCATCTCACTCCTAAACCTCATCGATGACTGACGTAATCCATGATGTAACAAAATGAATGTTACCATGTGGATTTTAATTTATCATATTCAACTACAGTAAATCTCGCATAACTAAGGATTGGAGCTAAAAAGCCTAAAATGCTAAAACTTGTAAAATTAAAGCAACCAAAACAATAATGGATAGCTGACTTACTTGAGGGAAATTGCTAGCCAGGTTATAGTAGTTTAGGATAGCTGACTTACCTGAGGGAAATTGCTAGCCAGGTTGTAGCAGTTTAGGATAGCTGTCTTACCTGAGGGAAATTGCTAGCCAGGTTGTAGCAGTTTAGGATAGCTGTCTTACCTGAGGGACATTGCTAGACAGGTTGTAGCAGTATAGGATAGCTGTCTTACCTGAGGGAAATTGCTAGACAGGTTGTAACAGTTTAGGATAGCTGTCTTACCTGAAGGAAATTGCTAGACAGGTTGTAGCAGTATAGGATAGCTGTCTTACCTGAGGGAAATTGCTAGACAGGTTGTAGCAGTATAGGATAGCTGACTTACCTGAGGGAAATTGCTAAACAGGTTGTAGCAGTATAGGATAGCTGTCTTACCTGAGGGAAATTGCTAGCCAGGTTGTAGCAGTTTAGGATAGCTGTCTTACCTGAGGGAAATTGCTAGACAGGTTGTAGCAGTATAGGATAGTTGTCTTACCTGAAGGAAATTGCTAGACAGGTTGTAGCAGTATAGGATAGCTGACTTACCTGAGGGAAATTGCCAGACAGGTTGTAGCAGTATAGGATAGCTGACTTACCTGAGGGAAATTGCTAGCAAGGTTGTAACAGTTTAGGATAGCTGACTTAAGTGAGAGAGATTGCTAGACAGGTTGTAGCAATTTAGGATAGCTGACTTACCTGAGAGAAATTGCTAGCCAGGTTGTAACAGTATAGGATAGCTGACTTAAGTGAGAGAGATTGTTAGACAGGTTGTAGCAATTTAGGATAGCTGACTTACCTGAGGGAAATTGCTAGCCAGGTTGTAACAGGATAGCAAAACGTTCTCGGGTTTAAGGTCGCAGTGAACAACGTTTTTGGAGTGAAGATAGCGAAGTGCAATCAAAACCTTCAAAAAAATAGCAAATGAGATTTATCATACAGTCAGAGAGAGGAAATATATAATTAAGTAAACATCTATTGGATTACTAATAAACACCACATATTATTTTAATAACTTTAATAATATTAATAAGAATAAAAGAATAGTGAAAATATAAGTGAAAATAATAGAAATATATAAAAGTTATACACTTGAAACACCAGAAGTTGCGTAGAGACCTAGCAGCTTTGACAGCACTAGAGAAAAACATGGTTAATGAGTAGATACTAACTGCTACTAAAAAAACAAGACATAGATTACCCAACAATTATCCAGATCAGTTCAAATGCCATATTCAATCTTCTAATATCGTAACCCACGTCATAACATACCGCTGACAATCTTGTTAGCGACAATGGTATCAATCCTAAAGCATTTTCATTTCTATATTTAATTTCTGAAAGTAATTTGACTAATTTTTAAAAATAACTTAACACTTAACACTTAAAAAATAACTTAACACTTAACACTTAAGCCCATATTAAGACTCGAGTGAGGAAACGCCATAAGAAAACAAAGTTAAAAGTTTACCTTTGATATTTTACATTGTTAGTACTGGCTTCATGTATAAGCATAACTTTGGTATGATGTTATACATAGTCACAAAGTAATACAGCCTATTGGTCTGGTGTTTTAAATAGTCACAAAGTAATATTACCTGCGTAATCAAAAACTTCGTGCATCTTTCATCCAGCCTTCCCATGGGACTTGATAGAATCATCTCTAACATATCACCTCTCATCTTCTCCATAACCACAAACACCTATCAAAATGGAAAGCAAAGTTCCATTATATAATCTCCATTTTACCACACAAGGTTAGTTCCATTAAGACTAAAGTTTAACGAAAGACTTTCGTATTTGAAGAGCTTCCATTTGAAGGTAAACATAAGCGTTTCCACAGGGAACTACGAGGGAAAAAAAGGCCAAACGTTTCAAAAATATAAACTGCAAAACGTAAAAAGATTTTAAGATGAAAGTATATGGTTTCGTTTGGCAGTTAGTTCATTGTCGTCATAGTTTGTCGTCAAGTTCATCTGGAGCGCTCCCTACGATATAAAACAGAAAGCTGAAAACTGATTATTGGCGGTGTTTGTTCTCTTTCTGCTTTTTTGTAGTTAAATTTCACAAGAAAGTCAAGTAGCATTATCGACATGACAAAATTACTCGTTTTTGAGTTTCTTATTTTGTTGGTTAACACTATAAAGCAAAAAACTATAGCTGTTATCATTAAAACTGTTAAAAATTTAGAAATCACATTATTATTCTTCAACTTTTTTATTCTTTTTCACACCTGAAACTGAATTACAAATATCACCAGTAATCTATAAATAAATAAATACTAAATACATTATAATTTGACATCAAGCTCTATAAAATAAAGGCAAATCAAATAAAAATAAAGTAGGAAGAAAATTATATAAGAAAACTCTTATCGGCTTATATGAGCTCAAAAGTATTTAAACCCTATGATATATTAAACAACTTGTCACTTAGTTTGATTATCACATACACTCTAAATAGCCACCTCCTGATCTGATTCAATGCGTCATACAAAAAGAAATTGTAGTTTACAACTGGTCAGGGGAGCTTAATTACTCGAATTTAATGTTTTACGTTTAAATAATCGACATTGCCCAAATGAATTTAACAATTTTAGACCACGTCATCGGCAATTGTCATTTTTCAATTCACTGTCACAAAAGAAGCATCTGTCAATCTTGACAACTTGACAAATATGCTAGGAAAATTGAACTATTGCACAATTAATTAACAATTTACGCTTGCTAAGATACGATTTTTATTCCATCCAAGTCTTTTAGAATTCGGATGTAACAAAATTAGAATGTAGCTTTGAAGGTTTATGAATTGGAGTTAAAAATAATGCACTATGAAAGTCTTTCAGTGAGGTTATAATCTATAGGCTTCATAATCATAACATTAAATTACTAAATTATCTTGACTGTGCTGTGGAAAGATCTGACAGAAAAAATACCCCATGCGTTATAATGAAAGATTTCAATTTAGATCTTAGGATTCACATATGCAAATTTCGCAATAAATTGTCAGAAAACACAATGTGCAAAACATTAAAAAGCTATTACCACTAAATTTGACTTTTGGTGATATTTTTCTACAAAACGTTAAAAATTTAATATGAAACCACATTTTCGTGATATACAGTGATGACGTCATCAGATGGTATCAAAACACGAGTGCAGACCCGTTCCATTCTCTCATTAAAATCATGCCATTAGGATTAATAACAACAAGAGAGTTCTGGCTGTCTGGCTATCTTATTAGTCGAATTCGATGTAAATGAAATCATTTAAAGATGATAAAGAAAAACACACGTTGTTATTGCTTCAAAATAACAGTAAGAGGTTGCTCGTTATTAAACGTAAATTTAAAATGTGAAATAATATGTTATGCTATGTTAAACGATTTATCTTTTCCGATGTCTCAAACTTTTATTGTCAAAAACGATATACCTTTTCTGGAATCTCAATCATTTGTTGGAAAAATATTTTTTAACGATTTAACTTTTTCTGAAGTCTCAATCATTTATTGGAAAAATGTTGTTTAACAATTTATCTTTTCTGGAGTATCAATCATTTGATGGAAAAACGTTATTGAACGATTTACCTTTTCTGGAGTCTAAATCATTTATTGGAAAATTGTTGTTTAACAATTTACCTTTTTTGGAGTCTCAATCATTTGTTGGAAAAATGTTGTTTAAAGATTTACCTTTTCTGTAGTCAAGATCATTTGTTCATAAAACGTTTTGAACGATTTACCTTTTCTGGAGTTATAAACATTTGCAAAAAATGCAATTTAACGATTTATCTTGTCCGAAGTCTCAAACATTTATAGTTGTAAATTAGTTATTTAAGGATTTACCTTTTCTGGAGTCTCAAACATTTGTTCTAAATTCACAATTCCTTGATGATCGAGATGCTAAAAAAATATAACCGAGTATATTACAAGCTGGAAACTAAATTATATTCAGTACAAAACCAAAACAATTGTAATAATTTATAACATATTTTACAGTAAATATTTTGAAGTATATTATGTATAAGAAAATCACCACACCCTTCTATAACAGGAAATGTGCACATTATAATTACAAGTTGCCGTTGACTGAAGTACTGTCGACTCAATTTCAAAATCTTAACCTCGTTTCTTTGTCAAATATTCTATAGTACAAGTGAAAAAGTTAAAAGTATGGTTAAACTGTATCATAATTCAGCATAGCTTGGCTTAAACGCATTTATCATTTTGATCAGTTTTGGATTGCACAGCATACACCAGGGATGGTTTCGGTCGTTTCATATCCACCGTTTGACATCCCCCCGATTTCTACTCAAGCAATTCATGCATCATTTGGATTAAGAATTGAAGCATCTCTAGTCGAGACAATTTAGTAACAAAAATGTAAATCATACACCATATAAAAGAAAGAATAATTTACAAATTTATTTCTAAATTGTTTCTTTAGAAACACCGACGCAGATCAAACTAGTTTACCGCTAATTAGTTTTCATCTCTAATCGATGTTAGTACATACAGAACCAACCGTCCCGCCGAATTATGTTCCGGTCAGTCAGCCATGTTTACTCGAACTACTTCAATTTCTCATTCAAAACCTGGCCTAGATAATATGAGTTTTCTCATACTTTGTGGGGACATTTTTTTTAACCCTGGACCCAAATGGCAGTATGCCTGTGGTGTGTGTCAAAAACCGGTCAAGAGTAACCAGAAAGGCCTTCAGTGTAACTGTTGTATTAAACAAAATGCTGTCACGTCGGCGAGGTTGTGTACGATACACTTGCTAACAGCTCATGTTCGATAATTTGTTCTAGAGGTGGATTTTCCAATTTCTCCAGCTCACTTTCCAACACAATGTTGGAATTTTTGAATGAAAAGCAAACATCTTTGTTTGATGCTTTAATTACACAACAAGAAATGCCAAACTGCATTACCATTCAGGAATATTGAACTTCATATGGAAACTAAGACTGCAAAAATTGTACGAGTTGAAATTGGACTCGACGACCACAATACAAATTTGAAAATGGTCTATAATTTACTAACCCTACCACGACTTAGCAAATATTATTAATGTTCGAAAGTCCAACTTGGTATATGCATTAGAGAATACCCCTATATTGATACTCTGTTCCACATCAGTTCCGTTCGTAACTTCGCATACCTTAAGTATAGCGTATTCATTCTTTAATTGAGCCTCCTGCTTTGTTGGAAACCTCAGCTTGTCAATAACTTTGATAGCCACTTCTCTCGCACTCTCTCGATGTACACCTAGGACATGCACAATTCTTCACTATCATCTTGTTTATTACATAACTGCTGCACCCAACAGTCATTAACGACGACAACATTCATTTACAGGACATGTTAATTTCCATAAAGAATCGACCATCTTCAGATAAAATAAACGTATAAGTATTTGTTTGTAGATACAGCTAGGGTGTAAGAACAATAATTATTGAGAGAATATTATGCAATAGGCTGTCACGTATACAAAAGATTAAAAATATGAGGTGAGTGAAGTTTTAAACACAAAGAAAACCAGTAATTAGAACTTTAAAAACGTTCTCTGGAAAAAATGTTAAAATATGAGCTGTCGGCTACCAGATTGTAGCCTTTAACGGACTAAATAAATCTAAAAGCGATGAAGCTACAATACAAATAAGCCGATGTGTGAAAAATGAATTAAACTTTAAAAATAATTTGAGGCAGCTAAAAGTAAATAAAAATGCTAATGAGTAAAAAACCGTTACCTGGATTTTACCTTGCACCATGATATAAGACACAAACTTAGCACAGTCTCAACTCTCCTGTACAGAGCAACTAGCCTCCCCAGCACACACAAAGGAAAAACACAAGACAAAAAAAGCACTGAGTTGAGACCGGCGCAACAATGTAAAATAGTGAAAAAAGACATTAAACTTTAAAAGTTCCGACTCACCTCCATATACAATTCCAAACTGCCCTGATCCCAATATGTCGTCTGGAAATACTTGATAAAGCTGGCTAATATCCTAGAAATGTTTGATACAAGACAACAAACGGCAGTTAAATACATGAAAAGCTGATATTTCAACATGCAGCTCTACACATTATCTAGATTTTACTAAGAAACAAGTGCATTTAGAGAAGGGTGAAAGTATACTCACTGGACTGGGGAGAGGAGGCCTGGCGCTGGGTAATCTTAGAAACTGCTGTGTGCAAGGACAAGATGAAGAACCGTGACCAACTAAGAAATATTGTGCATATTATTCAGGCAAGCCTAACTCTTACATCGTGCTACACAGATACGCAAAACATTAAGTAACATGCTCACTATCAGTGTGAAAGAATATAATTTAAGCATTCATGGATAGCAATTTAAGATATTAACTTTTATTACATAAATACGAGTGTTTTACTGGAAAAACTAGAAAACTGGAAAAGAGACTGCTCCAGTCTAAAATGTCAGTAATCTAAGACTGTTAATGACTAAATATCAAATGGATCCTCACACATACCGGCTGAGGGTCTCGAGGCTTTAAATCATCCAGTGTAATTTCCATCTCTTCTTCCGAGGCTGCTGTTCAGCAATGAGAAGACTGGTTAGCAACTTAAAGACAGGAACATTTTTCTACCGTTCCTACTGTCACTTACCGAGCCCCTTCACCCCCCTTCATTTTTCCCTTGAGGTTACAACGATTGTTCCAAACAAAGAGAGTCTCATTTTAAAGCACTCATACATCTATTTGCAAGGTTTCCGCATTAATTACTTATAGATCATTCTATTCTTGTTCTTCAATAAAAAAGAATGACTCTTACCTCCAGACAAAGTTCGCCCAGGCCCGAGACTAGTGGTTGGTGTCACACAACCAGGCATTAAGGCCGATCGTATGGTGTCTGCCCATGTGAGACCCAGGTTTGTACCTATCCCACTACCAGCATCAGGAAGAACTTGATTCCCTGCCGAGTCAGCTTGGCCGACATAATATAAAAGCGTTCTTGTTTTCATCTCAAAACAATGAGAATCACGGAAGGCGTCTGTAGCTAAGGGATCGATGTTAGTATCTACAGAGAGGATCTCTGATAAGGGGATTTCCTGCAACGTGAGAACAATTAAGGTGGTATTAAATTGGCTAATATTCTTTTTAAAAGCAAAACCTAACGCTACATACAAGCAGCCATGCAGTTTTAAGTTTTAACTGAAAATATTCTAGCTAATACAAAAGCAAAGAGAGAATTGTTTTAAAGTATAGATGGAATTGTTCTGTCATTGATAGAAACACAAAGAACCTTTATTAATCAGACAGTATTCTTAATATTTAGTAAAAACTTATGGTTACCTTGAACTTTAGAAACCATTAACAGACCATTCTGCTAAATTAAGTTTCAAATCAGGATTTCAAACAAGTGAAATTTCTCGCAAGGTATTAATTGAGGAATCAGTTCATTTTAAAAACAGATCTTGATTTCATTAAATTGTACGCGCAACATAAACGTTTTTAACTTTATTACATAGGTACCAAGATTTACCCACCAAAATCGCAATGAATAAAAATCGTACTGATTCTAAACCTAGCCAATCACTTAGGAGTACATATGGACAAAATTTCACCGTGAAAAGATATCGTTCGTCCAATCTGAACGCGAACGAGAAAGTTTCACTGTTGATGAATAAACGAACTGAAGATTACGTCATCCATGCGGCTACACTTAAAAAGCCTCGGCCTTAAAAAATTGGCTAAGGGATGTTTTGCTTCCTCAGCTTTCATTAGCTTTTATAATAGTTCTTGTGTAGAGAGATTAATTACCTCTTCTTTCTGTTGTTGAGAGATTTGTCATTGAAACTATTTTGCACTTTTCATCGCCTCGTTTGTGCGAAATAAATTTGCTCTCTACACAAAAAAAGAAATCTCAGTAGCTTTGAAATAAAAATATTACAGCATGGAAAATGCTTTGTAAGATTTATGTTCACTAGTTGATACGTATATCAGAATATTGTCTTGTTTGCTGCGGCTCAAACGTTCGTTTTTTGATACTTTTAAATAGAGTCTATAAATTGTACGCGTGCATTTTCCATACAATGACAGATATACAATACAATAAACACAATCAATTTTATTCACATTTCCAAACTTTACAGGATAATTGAAAAGGGAATAAGTATATTTTGGTCAAGTATTTGTACAACGTAATTTAAAGAAAAACCTAAATATAGATGACAATGGAGGAAATGTCTACTGTCTAAATAAACTGTAGGTTTTCTAGTTAGGATTTCTAGTAATAAACAGTTTTCACTATTTATTTTACCAACTGCACCAACCACGTCCGCCTAGTTGGTAAGATCTCGGCTTTCCAACCACAAGGTCCCGAGTTCGATCCCCGGCACTTTGCCGAGATTCGAATATTTGTGTGAACTTCTTTTCCGCTTAAGCTAACTCAGCTTTCCATCCTTCTGGGGTAGGTAACCTGCGATGGATTGATGTCCCGTCCAGGGGGAGTCAAAGATGCTCATCCGCTTAACACTACAGAAACCGCAGATGATCGCTGGCCCCATGGGCCACTAGGCTCGTATAAGGATTTAGCTTAGCTACTATTTATTTTACAATTTGTGACTTTGTGTAAGTAACGACATAAATGAACAATCAGCACGGTTTTTATTGCAAATTCAGTTATTGTGAATAACGACGTGACATCGATGTAAATAAACAATCTGAGATGTTGTAAACACAACATTAAAGATTCTGAATAAGAAGCCTTAGAGAACAAAAAAACTTTCTACAATAACGTTGATCTTATGCTTTTCGGCAATTTAAAACAGACAGCGAATTTTGTGTTTTGTACCGAGAAGGTTTACTTGTTAATCTAATGGTTAACTTGTTAATCTAATGGTTAACTTGTTAATCTAACGGTTAACTTGTTAATCTAACGGTTAACTTGTTAATCTAACGGTTAACTTGTTAATCTAACGGTTAACTTGATATTAAGGAGAGATTGCGTATTGAAAGTGTTAAAATAATTGCAACTTTATTTAGAAAATTTATTGACGATTGTTCGGTACTTAAAACCATTCCTCTGGTCACTCCTGTTACTTTTTGACCACAAAAGAAAACGTTTTAGCCGGAGTAAGTAGTGTTACACAAGAAGACATCAAAGTTTGTCCACTTTGTACTGCAGCAGCAATCTTAAGTTATTAATCCAACGATTAGAAGTCAATAATATTTAATTTCAAGAAACAAGTTTCGTCTAAGAAGCTACAACAGAAACAAACCGATAGTTATTTACGTAAAGTTTACAAAACACTAAATATTTCTTTTTAATTTAAAGAGAGAGTCTAAGCCTGTTTCTTAAAATATAATTTAAATATGAGTATTGAAATAAAGAAAGCTTGCGAAAACTCTAGCTATTTTTCGTTACTTTAAAGGACGAGAATCTAACCTTATTTCTAGAAACCAAATTCAAATATGAATATTGAAATTTGAACTATTAGCGTTCAAGAAGCCGGCAAATCACTCACAAATATGGGCGACGGATTTCCAGAATCTTGAGATCAATTCAATGCAGGTATTCTGCCTTGTTCAAAGAAAAATGCAATTCAATTTGCACACGGCACAAAAAAAGACAATCACAAAGATCCAGTATTTTTGGAAGAAACCCCAGACATTTCTTTACAACAAGCAATTAAAGTATACTTCCATATAACAGTCATCCGTATTTGTCAAAAATCTTTTTTCCAGGACAATAAAAAACATGTCCACTATTTAAAAAGACTTGTTCAGCTGTGGCAATATTCCTATTCTAAACAAATACTGTCAGCACATCAAATATTGTCATTCCTTGTAGTCTTAGATATAATCTATGACGCACGTTTCTCCCGACAACAGAACCGTGCTTCAACACCTAAAGAAAAAACCGTTTGTGCCTCAAGTTAGATTACTGCTCATAATAGTGCCGCTGGTAGCGCCACCTTCGATGGCTTTAAGTACAAAACATTTGGTTTTATGGAGCTCTTAAACATATTCATTATGTCCTTCAGCGTATTAGGGTCAACAATGAAACATATTATAAATAATGAAACAATTTGTTTAGGGTTCAGTTTACTTAGCAGGTCATAGCAAAATGAAGTGGAAACATCAATACATTAGACACTATTCCTAGCGGTGAATATAGCAATGCCGGCTTTCAGTTTATGTTTAAATGAGGACCATATGAAAAATAAAATGTTTTGTTTTTTGAATTGTCGTTCAATTTTCTATTATACTAAAACAATTAGTCACCTGACGACTTTCCTTTAAAACTTCACAGTTAAGAATATAGAACCAGCAGCTATAACAAAACTAAAAATGTTTTACCGACAATCACATTATTCACTATCTAGCTAAAATGCTGCGGCGCTTCCTTCATACTAGAATGACCTTTAGATAAAAATAAGTTTCTCATTAGTACGTTACCTTGTAAAAGTTTTTAGTATTGGGGTCTTGATATAACGTCAAACACTTGGTATCTAATCTCCAGTAATGCCTTCTTCTCTACAAAAACACAAGATAAATCATAATGCTTCAGAAAACAAAATCATTGAAGTGCCACTTCTTGACTAAACCTTCTTCCTCGCATTTCTTAAGTTTTATTTGTGATTTTTATCACTTTATAGATATTTTGGACCACATCTGTCATTTCAGCTTAACAAAAAAAATGTGCAAAGTAAACATAATAATATCGACTTGTTATCGAACAGTATTGTTCCTGCTTTGTTAGCATTAACACTACAAATACAAACATTAAATGTGTTATCATAAATTACAGACATATGTAAAACAATGAATTTCAAATTCTAATCAAAATCAAACATTTGTTTCTGTAACATGTATGTTCAAGAATTGGGCCAACATATGGTAGCACTTAAAAATAAAGGAATGCATACTCAGCTCCAGATCATCAAGTATAATTGAAAACATAAACCAAAGTTTCCCTCTCTGAGCCCCGAGGTCGAACTTCAAGCAACTTCAAGTTATTTACTAGCACCTTTCAACTATCTTGACTCCACGGAAATCATTTGCGCTTTTAACGTTACTAAACGTTATCAATTTTTGATGAATAAAGTAATATTTTACATATATCAAGGAAAGAAATCAAATCTACTTTTTGTGTTAGCTTAAAACATCATTATATACGAATGAAACAAGCCAGTAAATACGATTATTGGTCAGAGGCACAGCACAGCACGGGATGCCATCTTTCCCAAATAGTGCTTGTTCTTAATGAAATATTTGATAACAATAAAGAATGAAAGGTGGAGCGTATGCACACTGAAACCAAAGAATGCTTGAAAAGAATGTTTCGTTGTTAAAAAGTTATAAAACAAATGACGCGTTCTTTGGTTATACAAGTCTAAAATTCTTAGTTCAAAAATGATAAAATACGAACCAAACATATTATGGCGATTGTCAAAAGGGAATTAAAATGATACAAAGCGAACGTTTTCAGGACAAATAGCTTTTGGCAATTTAAACAATGGTTTGTTTCCAAAACTTTCTTATAAAGCGTGGAATCATTGCACAAGTAACGCACTAACCCTATAGTAGAAGTTACTACCTCTTTGATACTGGTTCTCTGGCAGGAATTCTCTCAATTCATTAATTTAAATTTATTTATTTATGAAAAATATAACATTTCTGCAAATACATAACATTTAATCTTATAGTAGTACGAAAATCAAGTCTAACAATTATGTATCTTTAAATCACTTTCAGTTACAACGTAATTCATTTCATAATAGAAACAATTCTAAGAAATTAGTTGGTGTATCATCAAACAACATATACAGACATAGATGTAGCCAACCAATGAAAACGCAGAGAATTGCGCTAAGTAAATAAGTAACGTCCACTAAATATGGACTCAAATTAAATACGTAATCGTAAGGAAAACAACAGGGAACAGCTGTGCCTTCCTGGTTGGCATGACCTTTAAACCACAGTAAACAAACAGCTAGTCTAGTCTGTAATCCCACAAGAAAGAGGAATCAATTTGAAGGTATTTAGTTCTTCACTCAGTGAGTTACTTAGCATTCATCTTTTGTGTTACTCACTGTTTGTTCTCAGATGTCCGTATTTGAATCCATTGATAGAAATATCTTTCAAAAAATATCTGTTAAATAGTCTTTTCAATCGGTTCTTTCAGCGAAAGGACAATCAAGCACACAAAATAAATGAAGTAACAATTACTTAACATGGTCTTTCGTTACTAAAAAAATTCGCTGCGTACACTACCGTACCTTACGTGTAACGATATATGGTAGCCTCACCTGCATGTCTTTGTTAGTAAAATGTACGACCCATCCTTGTTTAAGAACTTTAGAAGCTTTCCTCTTAGTGTGCTTTACTGATTGAACAACTCTTTGTAAAGGTATATTTGAACTATTTGTCGGACTTAAGTTAGGCAGTTCTCCATCAGATGAGGTTGGACTGGGCAGTTCGGTCTCGTCTATACTGTTACGGTGATGAGATCCTTCGCTGCTACCTTCGTCGCTCTCTTCTCTCATCTCTTGGGCAATTTCCATTTCAGAAAAGTTATCAGATAAATTGCCTGAGTCACCAGATACTGATGGACCTAAACATCAAGCAATGAAATTTTATAAATGCAGATAGAACAACTAAACTGATCACTCGTAAACGGACTATATAGAATTTCACAAATTGTAGCAGAAGCAAAGGTTTAAATTTATTCAGCATCGCTCAACTAGACTACAGTACAGTCAAGGCTGCTGTTAAACTAAAAGATACAGTAAGAACAGCTCTCACTAGATGACATTGTAACATACTCTCAAATTTGAAAAAATCATATTGTGAAAGTTAGGTGATGAGAAGAAAGATTGAGAATATTCTATTGTTAGTTGTTTCTTGAAGTAAAGCTTCTAATTAACTCTGCAAACTCTACATCCTGTGATTTGGCCAACTTTGCCAATTTGTAGAAAGTTACAGCGTAATAGTGAAGAAAATCTGTCTCAGTTCTTTCCCTAACAAATACCCTTTGTACAAATATTTCGACTGTAAGTTTTATTGATAACTCAACTAAATAATTAAAAGAACATATCTCAGCAATAAATTGTATCACAACTGTTTCGTTTTCTTCAATAAGAGTCTACTAAAAAGCTCTATAATATGAGCTTAAGAGTTTTGCTACCCTCATTTCTTGTTTTGCGGCCTGAAAATCACTAACTGGATAAGCACTGGATAAGCACTGGATAAGAAAGACTTGCAATTGGAACACAATTTTCATACCCATAGGAGTGTTTTGTTATAGGTCGAGTGTATGACGTCAATGGAGGTCTCACTTTCATACTTCACATTTTTCAAACTTAAATACCTGATCTCAAGTACAAATGCATAACATTGCATACGGTAAACGGCGTTTATATTCTTTCATGGAATTCTAACTACATCAAAAAATCAAAGGATAAAAATTCGATCACAGTACCATTTTAAAATGTTCAAAGATTTATGGGTAATACAATATTATTTTTTATATTTCTGCTTTCGTGCAATTACAAGCAACAAATGTATGATTTAAACAATCAAAGCATTATTTATAAGCATTAAGTCATAGAATGCAACAGTATTTCCTAAGATTTAAGAGTTTTACCTGTCTCTAGAGCAGATACATCTCCTGGACAATTCTTTGGAGCTTTAGAGGCACATCGTCTATGGCAATTAAATTTGCAATCTAGTAAAGAGAACATTTAAGTTACAAAGTTTAAACTATTGACAACTATTTAAATATTAATATTCTTTTCTCATTTTCCCGCGACGTGGTGACTTGGGTCCTGGGCGAGGCTGCAACTGCTAGTCATCTTCATTTATTGAGCGGCATTACACAGTAGCGTTGTTTGACTTTTAAGTGACTATACGTCCAGTTCTAACAAAGAGAAAAAACTAATAAACTCTCTTAACCAAGCGATGAAAATGAAAAACAATCTATTATAGACAATACGCAATATAATAATATAAATTACTTATACTATTATCATTATTATTCACTGTTTCATGTGAAACTATTGGACTGAAAATGATTGCCACTTAAACCCGTTTGTTTATGATTAACAATCCATAACATTACATTTTAGGCTAGTTGGTAGTAAAAGGAAACAACTTTAATCCTTCTATTTCAGTCCTAAATAGCCAATAATTATTCAGTTTTACAGTTAAATAGTCCAGCATAGTCTATATAACTAAGGTAAATTTTCTAGCACGGTCTATATAACTATAATATTACACTGTCTATATAGACTAGTCACAGACTATCCCTGCTAATATATAGTCCACATGGTCTAACAACAAATCGCATAGTCTAACATAATTAATCTTCATGGTCTAAAAACATATACTGTATAGTCTTAAATATTCTACATGATATAGCAATAGAGTAAAACATACATAGTGTCATAGTCTAACAACATGTATAGTCTAAAGCAACCTATATGGTCTGGCAATGTAGTCTATCAGAGTCTTCACGGTCTAAAAACACATATAAATAATCTACATAGTATAGCAATAAAGTCTAACAAAGTCTATATGGTATAGCAGTATATTTGTAGACTTCAAACTTTAAAATAATCATTAGGAGGAGGAACAAGGGGGATCCTGTAAAGCTTTCTTGCTAAAAATTTAGGTTGCTAACATTCAAAAACAATGGAATCAATTGTGTAAGGACTGATTTGCCATTCAAAACCAAACGTATTTAGTGAATAATCATTAGGAGGAGGAACAAGGGGGATCCTGTTAAGCTTTCTTGCTAAAAATTTAGGTTGCTAACATTCAAAAACAATGGAATCAATTGTGTAAGGATTGATTTGCCATTCAAAATCAAACGTATTTTGTGAGTGACGCATTTTACCCTAGATAAAGTAAAATTTTTTTAAGTACCTCTATTCCACAGCATTTTAACAAAATTTAGGTGCAATAAGGGGGTCAATTCTTCATCTTAACACTGCTATAATTTAAGGTTAATGACATTTAATACAAGACATACGATTTTTATCAATAAACGACAACAAAAAATTTATCTACACTTTAACAGAAAGATTAAAAAATTTTTGTAAAAGTAGAAAATACAAATCTTACCTTTGCATTGAACACCCTGTCTAAACAGACCTCGAAGCTGAAATCGAAGGAGAAAGCAGAACAGTGCATGTAGTGTCGGGCATTACATAAGAATATTATGTCAGGTACCATTGTACACAACTAATACCTAATATTATAATGTTAATTAATATGTTTTAGGTGAACTCCAGATAAAGCCTACGAAAGGAAACACATTTTTACATAGCTTTACAGAACAAGGTATTCACTAAAGAAAAATACTGCTATAAATACACTACAGAATCCACAGGCGCTAAAAGAAATATTAGTCCGATGACTACGGAGACTAAGTACGAGTTTTGGCCGTGATGACTCAAAAACTATGTATCACGCTAACAAAACCTGAATGGTTTCCAAACTTTCTTTCATAAAAATATCGAGCTATCACATTCCTTGTCAATGTTTGCTTTAGCAGGAGTTAGGAAAGACGAGCGCATAAATTCAAAATATGGCTCATTAAAAGTCCACTAGCGGCCGGCCAAGATTGTTCTCGTGTCCCAAAAAATTCCTATGGAGCTCGTGTAAATTCCATCATAATCTCTTGGAATTTGAAAGCAAGGAGAACATGTTTCATTTCTTTTGTGAAATTATTATTATTTGTCTTAACAAAGAGAATCAAAGGAAACTGTGAATAAATCGTGAATACATTACGCTTCAATGGGTTTCGCCGGCATTGAATCGATATCAATCTGGTTGCCGTTGACATATCGACTTGTTTACATCTGCGTGAGTGACACATATTCTGCCCCACAGCAATAGTTGTTTCTACGCTTCGCGTTTCCACGACTAAAAACTGTAACTTCACACTTGTAGTTCAATGATAACGTACGTACTATAAAAACTATTACATAGCGCTATGGAATCTCACTTGTAGACCAAAGAAAACGCACGTACTATCCAATTATTTG
Organism: Zoanthus sanctaehelenae; assembly: GCA_028564885.2. Taxonomy (NCBI): domain Eukaryota; kingdom Metazoa; phylum Cnidaria; class Anthozoa; order Zoantharia; family Zoanthidae; genus Zoanthus; species Zoanthus sanctaehelenae. Next base: position 5,221 of record JAOTRI020037536.1, on the reverse strand, counting down.
GCAACACTATGAAATCACACTTTAGACCAATTAAAACGTAAGTTCTATCCAAATTATTACAAAGCACGATACAATTTCACTTGTAGACCAACAAAAACGCACGTACTATCCAGTTATTACATAGTGCTAAGAAATCTCACTTGTAGACCAATGAAAATGCACCTACCATCCAAATTATTACATAGCGTTATAAAATCACTTGTAGAGCAATAAAAATGCACGTAATGTCCAACCTATTACAAAGCGCGATAAAATCACACTTGTAGACAAACGAAAATGCACGTACTATCCAAATTATTACAAAGCGCTATGAAATTACAAATGTAGACCAATAAAAACGCACGTACTATGGAAGTTATCACATAGCGCTACGAAATCACACTTGTAGTTCAATCAAAACTCACGTACAATCCAAATTATTTTGTAACAATAAATAGCATGTAAAGTACGACGACAAAAAATATCTTTGTACTTATTAGCTTTCAGTGTGAAAGACAACAAAAGTTTCATTTTCGTAAAATTACATTTTACAGCGTTTGCGTACGGACCCAGGAACTTCCGGTAATATGCATTGTTTTCTAGAAAATAATCAAAACTGCTCCTTAACACGTGACTGTTGTTCTATCTGTATTCATCTCTCGGCGCTCTGTGCTGGCTTGTTTGGCAGAAATCCGCCATTGAGCTTACATAAAACATTTATGCTTGCAACAGTTCACGTTTATTTTTCTTGTTTACTTTGCTTCTATGAATTTTTAACTAACTTAGACAAGACTTGAATTACCTTTCAAAGAATAATAATTTTGTGTGAAGTTTTTGTAACGACGAAACAAGTAATCAAATGCAAAGCATCGCTATTACTTTTACTTACCTAAGTAAATCTTAATCAATTACGTAAACAATAGTCTTACTCCAAGTTTAAACAGATAACCTAGTGATTGAAGCCAAATTTATAAAATGAGAAGGTATTTACATTTTCCTAAAGAAAAAAACTTCTGTCACAGTAAGCAAGACTGTAAAAGAGGGCAACTGATCTTCAATACGTACAACGCAAAGCAAAGTTTGTAATCTAAAACCCCGACGATGTTAGGTATACGCCAAAGAAGAAAGAAAAAATAGTGAGTTAAAACGTAATCAATTAACAGTTATAAAGTAACAATATAATACATAGTATAAAGTAACAATATAATACATAGTATAAAGTAACAATATAATACATAGTATAAATGTTGTATAAACTTACCAGTCTCTTACAAATTTGACAGACTGTTGGTCTCTTATATGAATGGATTGCAAATGTATGTGGTACTTGGATTCTTCCAGCAATTGCTCGATCAATCCAGACAGGACGTCCACTCCAGGTCGCTCTTCTATCTCGGAAATTCGAAGAGCATTCACTAAAAGAACTTGCATTGCTTAACGTTGCAAGCGAGTCTTCCCAACTAAAATCTGATGATTTCCTAGGTAACGTGGAATAATGAAGAGTGTTGTTCAGTCCTGAGGTAAAAGATTTTGTGGTTTTGGAATCGGAACAGTTATTTGGAATCTTGTATGCACATCGCTTGTGAAAATTGCCTCCACAACCTAAAACAAGTAAAAATATATTCTGTCAGACTTAACAGGATGAAGTTAAAGGGATTTAACAGTTTTGATTAAACGAAAAACGTGAGATGAACTTTTATTATTCCAAGAAATGTGATTTCGAGGTGGCCCGTAAAACTTTATTTTCTATTTTCTACTGTTCGATCATTCGTGAAACGAGAAAAGCCAATGTTTTGGCTCTTGAAACGATTTATTTTTTATTTTTCGAGAATTATATTTCTTCCAACGCTGGTATTACAATGTAGAATCACCGGTTCAGCTTCACAATTACTTTTGTATCGCAATTATTTCAATTTCTTTCACGCGCGTTTAATTCTGAGCCGGTGAATCTACATCATATCACGTCTCTCTTCCCGATCAAAATGTTAACTGTATGGCGATATCAAAACTTATTGCAGCTTCATATACTGATAGGAACTGATAGGAATTTTTTTAATTTTAGGTTTACAGGAATAGTAGTAGACTAAAATTATCATAGATATAGAGAAACAATAATTGTTAACTGGTGCATGCACATGTACTTTATTCACTGATCAATATTAAAGCCTCATTTCAAAAACACAATCTGGTACTAACCGTTACACTTGAGTCCCTGCCTCACAAGACCAAACAGCATTTGACCACAAAAGTCACAGAATGTTGGGGATTTATAAGAGTGAACAAACAAGGCATGTGGCCGAATAATCATCTCATCATCAGAAGATTTAGCTAAAAACAAAGTACGTTCAATGTGGTAAATTGTAAGGTATAAGGTATGTTAATTTAACCAAGGGTTATAGTAGAACATTCAATAACAAAGAAGAAGCCAAACATGTTCCGGGACATGTAATAATAAAAACTTATCTACACAAAGTCCCTAAATTAAACTTAGGTTTATAGGAGTTTGCGAATACAAAGCCAATGTCATATTATTGGGAGACAGTGCTTATCTTTGCTTATTAAAACCATTTTGTTTATTTCTGTAGATCACTGTTCAAAGACAACAGCTAATAATTTAAATATTTTTTTCATGGGCTGTTTTTAAATAAGGTTGAAACAATGGCAAGATACCAATGACAGGCACTTCAAAAGATCTCAATGATGATCCCAGCATTTTTCCTAGTTATTCAATAGTTAAATCAGTACTTTAATTTACATAATTACACATCTTTTGAAACTACTTGACTCTACTGACATGTCTCCTTAATTTAAATTATATATACCATTTATATCTCTTTACAACATGCAAATTCTCTAGCTGTACAGATTATTGTTATTACCATTGCGGCGTTGTCACTAATTTGGCAGTGACTGGCTGTATCACCAGTTATTTATTAATAAGTGTTTTTGCCAGTTGAAATTTGGCATACAGATATGCAATAAAACTTACACAAATGCAGAAATTTAGCTGGGAGTAGGATGGGACTGCACACAAAAGTTTTTTTATACCAACCCCCCTGGACATGACAACATTTTATTACAACTTTAGATTCATATTTACAGGTCAACACATAAATTACAAAGTTATAAATAAAAATAACTTTGGAGAGTATTTTTGCTTGAAAAAAACTATTGATTTATTGATGAAATTGTTTTACAGGGCTGGTAAATAAAAGTTCTTCTAAATATGCATAATGATGATCATTCTTTAAATATTCATTACTTTCATTATCAACCATTAAAGCCATTGGAGAAGAGGGGGGGGGTGCTCACTGGGATGAAAAATGCTGTTGTCTGCTTTTAGAATATCTCTGTCAACTTCAACTCTTATTGACAAACCTGTTGTTATTGTCTGACTTATATCTTTGTCATTATTTTTGTAGTGTACATTAGTAAATAAAAAGAATGCAATATTTACCTGACAAAACAACCTCTATGATTGATCCATCAGTTAACTGATCAATATCTGTTAACCTCTGCAGGATATTGGACACAGTGTACTCATGACGGAACAAAATGATTTTCTCCGCAATGCAAACGTGACCATGATCTGGGAACTAAAGAAATCACAAATTAAAGATAAATACTCTATAAATTACCATAATAATTGGGACAAAAAAACAAATTACAACTTCCAAAAGAAAGGGTTTTCAAGCTTTCTTTTATTTGGCCTTTATAGCTGATGCAAAAGTTGAACATTGTTAGGAAAGAAAATATTTTCACTCAGTAAACAACCCAAATAGATAATGCGACATCAGCATGTTGAATCTAGGCCTAAATTTTAATACAAAAATGATTCATTGCAATTCAATTATGCCAAAAAATTTAATTTGTACAAGTAGACAGCACTTGTAGGGAAGGGAAGTAGGCAAGGTTACAGTACCTAAAACATTGGCTTATGGGGTTACTTGCATCTGCATGAAGACCAATATCTGAATGTCGCAAATATAAAAAGAATGTTGAATAAGGTGACTTACTAATTTTAATCTTTTTGAATTTTGAAACTATTGTTCTCCCTCGAAATTTGATTCTCTTCCATAACTAATCTATAACTAATTATCTGACGTATAGGCTCAACTAGAATTTAAATTGTATATTTGTAATTTGAATTTGTCCCAGTCTTGTCTAGCTCTGCTATTAACTGGGACAAATAATTTACTGTAAACATAAACATGTAAATATTTGACGAAATAAATAAATAACCTATCTGTTTATTCATTCGCTACTCTTACTTGGGATCTACAGGGGAGTTGTGTAACCCAGACTGATGAGGTGTAATCCATCTGATCATTAGATTTCTATTTCTATCATGAACATTGAAAGTGGGGACTACAGAGGAGAAGGGTATTCTGGACAGGTGGGGTAACCTGTCCGATCATTGATCTCTCTTTTTATCAAGAGCATTTAAGACATGAAGGTGGGGACCACAGAGGAGAAGGGTAACCTGGACAGGTGGGGTAACCTGTTTGATCATTGATCTCTCTTTTTATCAAGCTCATTTAAGGCATGAAGTGGGGACCACAGAGGAGAAGAATATTCAGACAGGTGGGGTAACCTGTCTGTTTATTCAATCTCTCTTTTTATCATCCATGGGTATGAAGGTTAGGACCACAGGGGAGTAGGTTAATCCAGACAGGAGAGGTAGCCAATCTTATCATTTGACCTCAGTTTTTATCATGAGCATTTAATGCATGAAAGTAAGGTCCACGTACAGGGGAGTATGTTAATCCAGACAGGAGAGGTAGCCAATCTTTTCATTTGACCTCAGTTTGTATCATGAGCATTTAATGCATGAAAGTAAGGTCCACGTACAGGGGAGTAGGTTAATCCAGACAGGTGAAGTAACTTGTTTGTTTATTAAATCTCTCTTTTTATCACGAGCATTTGGGACCACAAGGGAGTAGGGTAATCTGGACAGGTGGGTTAGCCTGTCTGTTTATTCAGTCTCTCTTCTTATCATGATCATGAGCATTTTAGGCATGAAATTATAGTTATTGTGATGAAATAGTTTATGTGATGCTTAGTAAGGCTTTACTAACTCAATAAAGATGATGATGATGAAAGTTGGGACCATAGGCAGGGCTCGACTTTTAAGGTCGTCCTGTCGCCAGAGACGACTGGATTCTTCGTGGGGCAACCAAGAATAGTAGTTTAGTCGTCCTTTAGACGACTAGAACCAACTAATTGATATATATTTTCTATA
>JAOTRI020037459.1:0-18020 GCA_028564885.2 Zoanthus sanctaehelenae | reverse complement strand
GTGATGGTGTTGATTTATGAAGTGGTTTACCTATCATCGGCTATCTCCTAGGGGAGGGGGGGGGTCTTCAGGCGACCACTGGTAAATGTGTTGATTTATGAAGTGGTTTACCAAGGACAATCTCCTTTGGTCGAAGAATATGACGGGATTTATTTGCCGCATTGTTAAACTCGGAAATATGGAAAATACTGGGAATTTCGCTTTTGATATCTCAATGATAAAAAGGGTTCAAGCGTAGTTGGCATGCCGGTAGACAATGTTTCCAATTCTAACTGACGTTTTAACGATGGATTTGATGGGTGAAATGTTAATTTCTAGCTGTTTTCTTGCACAAAATTCACCTTCTTCGACAAGACGACTTGGCCGCGTGAACATCGATGGTAGCCTGGGCTGGGAGTAGCTGCTGATTCTGCTGACTTAATGAGTCTGCGGGCGCGCATATGAATTGTAAACCCTTTGCAATGATGGCAGCTTCGTCGGTGGCCAAAAAAAAGGATTTTTATAGAACGCTTAAAATGTATTTTTTACCCCAAGGGAAGGGGATTTTTATGGATCTGACTCCCCTCGTGGGAGAGAGAAATAGGCCAGTCTATAGAGGAGCGTGGTAAACTCCCCACCCGTGTCCGAAATCCCCACCCAAGGGATGGCCGATGAAACGCTGATGCAGCATTCCATTTATGACATAGTTCATAGTATTCTTTTACAGTTTTCTGAGAACATCCATTTATTTTTGATTTTTGACTCCAGATATTATGCTACAAATGGGATTTTCAAGACAAGAAATCCATGACTCGTTATTAAATAATCGTTTTGACGAAGTTATGGCCACGTATCTGCTTCTAGATGACAAGAGGCAACGTCTAACGGTGAGAATTTTTGCCATCTTTTGCAAAATGTAATATTTATTCGCCATTTTGTTGTCAAACTTTGCATATTTTTAGTTATGATGATGCAAAAAACTGTTTTAGTAAAATTACTTAGGTGTTTATCAGAGAGAAAAAACAGCCATCATACAAAAAAGTGAAAAATCCAAGTAACGCGAATGAAGCGAATATTTTGAAAAGTTTCATATCTGTGGCAAAATATACGAGCCCTTACCAATAAGAGTAGCAGAAACTCTACAAGCACCTTAGCAATGTTATTAATGCCATATAACAAAGCTTTCCGGCTTTTTATGGTTTTTAATCTAATGCAAACAAACTCTTTGACATTAATTAATAATTTGTCAATCCAGTAGTATACCTTTTTAAAAGTGGTTTTAGAAACTTGAAGCAATGAAGCTAAAGCGAAAATCAAAGTTGATCAATTTTTTGTTGGTTTATCGATGTCCATTTAAGAAGCATGTACACTTACATGCATAGTTTTTGAAACCTTACGATTACCCTCACCATTTTACTTATAAGCTAAATCCTTTCGAGCCCAGTGGCCCATGGAGCCGACGCTTATCTCCGGTTTCTGTAGTGTTAAGCGGATGAGAGTCCTTGACTCCCCCTGGACGGGACAGTAATCCATCGCAGGTTAGCTCCCAGCAGACGCTGGTACTCATTTACCTACCCCGGAAAGATAGAAAGCTGAGTTGGCTTAGGCGGAAAAGAAAGTCACACAAATAGTCGAATCTCGGCAAGGTGCCGGATCGAACTGGGGACCTTTGTGGCTGCAAAGCAGAGATCTTACCAACTGCGCCAACCACGTCTGGACCCAGTTGATCAAGGTCCAATTAGTACTAACCCAGGGTTAAATTGTTAAAATCTGTTCCTACTTCTAAACATACAGAGACAAATTTGGTCTGAAATGTGTGGATTAACAGCGTTGTAAACTTCTAATCAGAAAGAAAAAAAATTGCTGCTCAAAATTTCGCTTAATACAAAGTTAAGTTAATCTATCTTTGAACAGTCCTGTATGGGACACTAACGCATAGACGTTTAGCTCAACGAACACACTGGTAGTTAATTTTTTGAATAGTTAAAACTACTAACAGAATTAAGAATGTACCAGTGACCAATGGTGGGAAGTTACTGCACAAACTAAATACAGTAATTGTGCATTTGAATTTAAGAATAACCGTCAAACATCTGACGTCTTCACATCACACTGCCAAAATTTTCGATTATGCCATCAGTTTTCAGGCCAAGCTATCTATAACAAAAGCTTTCGGATTTTATGTAAGAGCTTTAAAAACGCTTTTGATAATACAATCATTACAAAGTCATTTAAAGCGGTTCCTTTTATATTGAATTTGTTTCATAATTTTAAAGATAAAATCTATCGGTACAGATAAATTATCATTTCTTACTGGTGTCTCCTCATCCATGAGATAGGCCCCATGCCCCTTGCTGATTGCCTCACGGTATTCTCTATGCGCCTGTTCCTTTTCTTTTACCTCTCCAATAATATGTTTTCCATTGATGAAAGCTTCAAAACCGCAAACTGTAGACATTTCACAAACAAATACAGAATTAAACTGCAGTCAAAATGAGTATTTTTGTTTCCCATTATTTACATTTTGGCAAATTTTTTTTGTTGATACTCGAAAGAAATCAGCTGCGCCACACTTTTGAAAAAAAAAAAAGATTTTTCCAGGTTATGTGACAGATGGGACATTTTCGCCACTAAAATATAAACAACTGCAAAACCAAGATATATGTAAGCTTGAAAAATATCAAGTTAGAAAGGAATTGTAGTTATTTATTAAAAAATGTAACTAACACACGAACTGGAGAATCGGTTTCTAATTCAGGTTGCGAGTTCCAGAAATTTTCGCACCATTAAATACCCGAATAATAACGTTTAAAATCCATATACGATACAAAAATTAACATTTATATAGTGGTTAAAATTTATGTTTAATTACTACAAACAATATACACAACAGTTAGATGAAAACATCTTAAATCAGAAGTATTTGTAATTAATGACCAGTATGTTTTGTGGTCTCTTGACAGCCATGTTTTACTCGGCTCTGTCTCGGAAAACGTCGGTGGTCTCGAGACCACAAAACATACTGTTTCCCTTGTTCCCAGTCGATAATTGTTAATAATTCAGTATGTTTTGTGGTCTCTTGACGGCCATGTTTCACTCGGCTCTGTCTCGGAAAACATCGGTGGTCTGGAGACTACAAAACATATTGTTTCCCTCGGTCCCAGTCGATAATTGTTAATAATTCAGTTTGTTTTGTTGTCTTTTGACGGCCATGTTTCACTCGGCGCTGTCTCGGAAAACATCGTAGGTCTCGAGACCACAAAATATACTGTTTCCCTCGGTCCCAGCCGATAATTGTTAATAATTCAGTATGTTTTGTAGTCTATTGACGGCCATATTTCACTCGGCTTTGTCTCGGAACACATCAGCGTTCTTGGGACCGCAAAACATACTGTTTTCCTCGGTCCCTGAGTCGATAAATCTTTAGTTTCGATTATTATCATAAGAATATTCAACAAATATTTTAAGAAGTGCTTCTTATCTTAAGTTAGAGAAAACAAAGCCAGTTGCACTTGAATTGAAAAAGCAGTGCGCCTTTTGAGTATAAAATGTTTCTGAGAGGCTAATCAAGATAGTCAACTTCCTAGGAGGAATAAAGGTATTGATTCGTTTTCTAAAACGATTAATTAAAACAATTTATCCCAAGCTAAGGAATTTACGGATCTCACACGTTAGGATTAAAAAAGCTTGCCGTTAAAAAACAAAGAATAGACATGAGAACATCGTCACAGTTCTCGCATTCGCATTCAATGAGGTATTGAGGCAAAATCTGAATAAACAACAACTTGTCAAAAACTTGTTTTATATAAACCAGCAATGTTCACAATGGCCGTTCTTATACTAAAGACGCATTATGAACCTGGACGAGCTTGGGCAAACGTTTTTAGTTCGTCTAGTTATAAGTCTCTAGTATAAAGACGGGCGCAAGACGGATTATCCCTCTGGACGAAGTTGCTTTCGAAATGCGTCTATAACGACAGACTAAGCGAGGTAATTCGTCTAAAAGAATAATTCGTCTCTGTGTGTCTGTGTGTCAAGACGAAGCAGACGAAGGTCGCTAAAAACTGAGACTTTATTATAAGAATTCCAGCTGTTATACGCCATAAATATTTAAATGGTGGATAGAGGTGATGTAATGCAACATATAGACGTCGACAATGGACACATATACAGCTCAAGCACTTTGCCCTCGTCCTGTCTGAAGAGAAAGATGATTTTGCTTACAAACTTGACAAATTTGCGGTTAAAAAAACTGCAAACAAAAATGTAGAAAGTACTTGACGAACGATTGTCTTCCGAAGAATTCAAAGAAGACAATGAGCAGGAACTTCGTAGACCTAAATCAAATAAGAATTTGACTTCTTTAAACAATGATGTTGAAAAGCTTCGAGATAAGTTTAAGTGCATGAAAGATCAATGGCGTAAATATACAGATCGGATCAAGAAAGGCAGTGGTAAGTCTCCAGTTCATGAGTCAGAGTGGTACACAATCATAACTCCTATTTTTTTTGACACACATGGTAATATGTAACTTGCTTCTATTAAAATCAAGTGATAATTTATCTGATGAAAATTCAGACGCAGACAGTGATGTGGATCAGACATTCTCAAGCCCTAAGAGGTATCCTAAAGCAGAATAACATAACCCCTCCCCCAAACTAAATGTTGCAAAATTTAACAATGCAATGTTCATTCAACTTTAATCTTGAATTTGTGTAATATTCAACAAATCTACGAATTTAACTTGAATGTGATCAATTGTGCTTAACATTGAACTCTAACTATGTGTATTTACAATCAAGTTTTGCATATTCATTCAACTTCGGCACTGTGTGTTTGTTTACCAGAACGACCACAAACATAAACACAACTTGAACTACTATTATTTTCTAGTAAAAAATCCAAAGTTCGATTTCTCTGAAGCAAATAATAGTTAAACAAACACATAATGTTGAATTGAATGAATATATGTACCTTGAATGTAAATACAAACTGTTGAAGTTAAATGTTAAAGACAAGTGCAAACTATAGACATCAAAGTTAAATACATAGAGCTGTTGATATACTTTAATATACAAATCCAAAGTTGAAGTTGAATGAGCATTTTATCAAGTTGCTGAGCTTTGCAATATCACTGGAATAAACAGGGTCATTGCTTTAACAATTCTTCTAGTTTTAATTTTTGGCAAGATGAGCTTCACTCTTTCTAAATATTTTACTTTCAGCAGTTGTGTTTACTTACTGACATTAAGTTTCACTTATTGTCTAAAGAATATGTTAAAATTATTTTTGTTTGCTTTTAGCTTAGTTTACTTGAAATTAATACTGTCTATATACATGAAAAAGCACAAAAAACTTTTGTGTTATACCTTGTGTTAATAAAAGTATTTTATATGTTACCTGACAAGTAAAGTTCTTTTTTGGAAATGATACAAGTATTAAAATAATTGTTGGAAATTAAGAAGGTGCATTTCTTTCCTCTCTCATATCTCACAACAAATTTGCAATGGTGTCTCTTACTGTATTTCCATTTTCAGCTCGAGAGCGAATTATTACGAAATTGAGCTAATTAACCCGAAGTCTTCACCTATGATTAGGCAGACGTGGTTGGTGCAGTTGGTAAGATCTCTGCTTTCCAACCACAAGGTCCCAAGTTCGATCCCCGGCACTTTGCCGAGATTTGAATCTTTGTGTGTCCTTCTTTTCCGCCAAAGCAAACTCAGCTTTCCATCCTCCCTGGGTACGTCAATGAGTTCCAGCGTCTGCTGGGAGCTAACCTGCGATGGATTAGTGTCCCATCCAGGGGGAGTCAAAAACTCTCATCCGCTTAACACTACAGAAACCCGAGATAAGCACTGGCCCCATGGGCCACTATGCTCATGTAAGGATTTATCTTAGCTAAAATTACTACATATAATACTCTTTGTTTGTTTTTATTTTCTCTTCAGGGACATACAATGTTCCCAAGAAAAACTAGAAACAACTCAGTGGTGTCTATGCAAACTTTTAGTGGCACAAACAAGTTAGAGTATTTTCAATATTGGTAGATTATAAAAGTTAATTTTACTTTTCTAATAAACCAAAATCATGCTCGTATATGTGGTAGTTTTCCTATTGTTAATTTTTTCAGTCCTAATCTGTTATCAGAACTTAACTTCTCATTATATAACACTTTAAAAATATAAAACATTTAGTACTGAGAAAATGAAAATTGATCAAACAAAACCAATTAATGAAGTTTCAAAGTAAAATTCTGTCAAAGTTTTGGCTCAAGTTGGGAGAATTAAACAGTACAACTGGGATTCAAAGGGTTAAGAAAGAACAATTAGGATTCTTTAAAAGCAGGATTAAAGAATAATTTTTATATTCAGTTGTCATTCATGTGCTACACATGAATATGTACATTGTTACCAGATTTCCAATGATGGTTACATGAATTTGATGTAGAAAACTTGTCCCAGATTTTCTCTTCCAAGAGCAAAACTAGCATTATTTTCTGATTATTAGAGAGTTCAAACTTCAGTTTGAATGTACTGGAGTTTGTAATGTTTTCTTTTTGCTGACATGTGTATGGTGAGTGTAAATCAACCATGAAACAGTTCCAAGGTCACCAAAAGATTTAATCAACAAGTAATCAAAACCATGAGTTTCTTTCTATGATTTAATTTTTGTTTGCAATTCTATTCTTCACGTGAGGTTGACAGCAGTGACACATACTGTACAGTTTATATTTGATTCCATCATACCAACCATTGCTGCTCAAACAAACAAAGAAATTCATTGTTGGTATTTAAACTTTCCCAACTTGTCATACGAACTTGAGTGTAAAACGTAATCCAAACCAAGTCATTGATGATAACTCTCCTAAAAGAGCTTTTCAATATCAAATGCATATTAAAATCGTTGCCCCTCTCCTTTTCCCAGTTAAGAATCCCGTCCTTTACAGATACAGTAGTATAGGCATTAACCTGTTGGCTTTATTCAAAACATGATGAATTTGTCCCATGTACATCACTGAGGACGTCAGTTTGGTTTGAGTCTGGAATTCAAAGCTGGATCTTACATATTCTACATATTCTATTCTATTTACCCAACTCTGACGACCCTGCCAGGCTGCATTAATGTACATGCTAGCGTGTTAACCTCGTTCCCAGGGTTCTCTCCTCAGACAGAGAGCTGAGGAAAGAGCCCTGGGAATGAGGTTGGCTAGCATGTTTTTGTGTTTTAGCTAAAAATGAGATTTTATTTATTTGTTTATTTATCTATTAATTTGATTATTTATTTATATATTTATTATTTTTACCATTTTGTAACCTACAGTATAGTACCCCTTATAGATGAGGATTGATGGTTGGGTGGTCATCTACAGATTAAGTAGTTTAGAGGAAGATGGTAAATTTGACTGATTTTAGCTTTAATTTGAATGTTTACAGATTACATTTTTCATTAAATATAGAGATGGTTAGATTGTTCCATTGTATTATTGCTCTAGAAAAGAATGATAGGCATTCGGAAGTTGTGTCAGTTTTTGGAGGAATAAAGAATTCATTATGAGTGTAACATGTCTTGCACATCACTGTGTGTAGAAGTTCATAGGTGTCCACAAAGAAGAGCCCCCGTGTAATCTTATAGAGCACCGAGTAGATAACTTTTAAACTTAGTTACACAGTACATAGTATAAATTTACATAATAATTTTTATTGCAAATTATCTTTCATTATTGTATTGTTTTCAATCTAAACTGGACATCAAAGTATATTTTAGGTAACTGTGATGCTGAGGAATCAAACCCTTGTAGCAGTAGCAGCAACCTTGATTGCCAGAAATATGATGATGATGATGATGATGATATAACATTATTGAAAATTAAAACTGAACCCTCTGAAGATTATTGTACGGTAAGTGCAATTAGGAATTTTCAAAACTTTATTGTTACTTCACATTATAAGCTAGAGTTAGGAATTGCTATTCTTGAAATCTATTTATGCCATAAAGTACTTCAGTCCCTGCTGCATTAGGGATGTTGGGGCTCATTAGTTGTGGAAAGAAATCCAGATCAAAAACTTCCACAGCCTTGTGGAAGTTCTAGGATCGTAAAGGCATTGGGTACCAATGATCCCTGTGGATCACACAAATTGGATTTATTTTGCTACTGGAGAACATTATTGGTGGAGAAAATAGAAGAAAGACCCTCCTTCCCCCATAGCCTTTAAATGGGAAGAGAATGTTACGAGTCTCTGTGTCACTACAATATTATGTTAGCATGGGCCCACTAAAACTGGCAGCAGTAAATCATTAGGTGCCTTGATAGAAAGAAGTTACGAAGTCAAGTTGATATGTTGGAAAGAAGCTTACTAGATATCTAATATCTACAAGAATTTAGATGTATGAGCCAAAGAACCAGAGCATGTCTTGGTGATTACCACTCCTAGAATTCATTGAAAACTCTTAGAATTTTGAAATGATCTCCCAGAAAAAAGAAACTTATCTTAGCTCTTGAAAAACTCCTGGGTTTTTGTGCATTGAAAAAGTTTGAACATTTTTAAAAACAAATAAAAAATTGCAGAAGCATCCTACTCACAAAAAATCTTAAATTTTTGTAATTTAAGGTTTATTTTGTAGAGATTAATTTTTTTTGCATTGTGCTTTGGCTGAAAAGCTGAAGAACAGCAAAATTGTTTTGTTGGTGTAGTTACTTGTTATGTTTGCAAGGAAGAGTTTGTTTTGAAGTCCGGGAAAAATATATTTTCTCCTCTGGAGAACTCATGGAATTTTATCAGTCATTGAGCACCATGGTATATGGAAATGAGCGTAAGTACAAGTTTTGATGGACCAGTTCACAGGAAGGCAGCAGAAACAGAAAAGGGACCGTGGTGAAAGAAAGCTTAGTGGAGTCCTGAGGTGATTGAAGTTAAAGAATGGATAATTGGATGATGATTACAGCAATGCTTTGTGTTTTTTCAGGATATACTGTACACGTACTCTGCAACGGGGTAGTTCTAAAGAATAAAATAAGGTTTTTGACAAACTGTATAATTATAATAATAATTATATATGATGTACCTTAGAAGGATTTTTTAAAGTGATAATTGTAGATGATGTGGCAAGAAGTGGAAAATCCCACATTGGATCTTGGTTTTGAAGATGTGACTGGATGTTTCATTACGGAGTGTGCAAATATGCTGTGATTGTGTCAAGAGGATAACCTGATAGTTATAAACTCGTGTTATTAAAGTGGGATGAAAATCTTCATTACATACAAGCTAAGAGTGGGGGTAATGATAGGTTATGTGTGTTATAGAAGAATTGTAAAAGTTGTTGGCATCTCAAAACCAGCTGCTCGAAGTAGATGGGACTCCTCTGTCTTGGAAGGCAACTCATCTAAAGGAAGAGGGAAACTCAGATTTCAAACTTCCGCTTTCTGTGACTGGACCTGATCTCAAGATAGGCTTCGTTATCCTGAGTGGAGACCTGTAGGTGGCTGTTGACGCGCTATGTTGCTGTCGGCAACTCATGCAGTGGGTCTTGCACCAAATTGTGATTCATCCTTTTTCTTTGATCCTGCCAGCAAAGTCAAGAGAGAGACATTGAAATACAATGGGCTGCCCAGTGTCTTCATATTTTCTGCCCAGGCTCTAGTGCACACCCAGTAGATAACAATCCATTGGAGTCAGAAGGCTGCTAAAAATCTGGGATGTGTTAGTTTACGTAAATTATATTACAGACGGCTGATTGTCATAATGCTGGAACGCCTGCAGGGGCCTTGACGGTGGAAAAGGTTTTTCTGCTTCATTGGGCTGCTACCACCCACATCAGATTGAGCAGCCTCCGGTCAGTAGTATACCACCCCATCTGTGCTCACGGTTCAACATTGGTTTCACCTATTCCCAGGAACCTGCCTTTCCCATAGTAGACCTCTCATTACACCAACACCTTTCTGTGGTAGGGTTTGTCTCAGGACGAGCAAAGGCAGTACAGCAATGGCTTAGTTTGGTGTTTTTACGAGAAATTCCAGAGTATGGCACTAACGTTTGAGTTTGAAGAGTATGGTTTTTAATTTACTTTCCTCCTCGAGATTTCACTTTCCAAACTGATGACAGAGTTACCGTTTCTTAACGCAGGAATAAAATTATTTCTGGGTACTATTGCTGTTTTAGTAATTTGATGTTATTGAGACATCCTAATGTCATATCTAGGATAAACTTAATGATTGAAGTTGGGTCGTACATACGGTTAAGACCTTTTAAAACGAAAAATTGGTTTTCAATCAGTAGTCACAAATGCACTTTCCAAATCAAGTTAGTATTTTGGTTCATTTCTATTTTCTTACTTCCGAGTGTTAAATACACTTTCCACTGGGAAACGGGCATGAGTGTTAATGTCCATCCCTAAATTCGCTGCTGCCCTCCATCGAAACACTCACATTCATAAGGATACTTGAGAATTCTCACTCTACTGGTGGAGACGCAAAAATCCTACATTAACATTGTCTCTGTGTGTGCTGCAACCCTCACTTCTACTCCTGAGGCAAAAGACTATTTCTATGAGACCTAAGAATAGACAGCGACCAGAATCGCACCCTCAGGAAATTTATACCTGCACACACACAATGGAACAACTGGCAGGAGGGTCCAACCCATCCTTGTTCACTTTGGCCTAGGTAGAATGGATGAGAATGGGCAGAAGCTGCTAGAGTTCTGCTGCCAGCTTGACCTCTGCAGGGAGCTGCACAAAGCACTTGTTATTTATACTCGGACTTTGGAGTAGCTGACAAGCTACAGTAATATCTTGTTTTTGGACACGTGTACTTCACAATTAAAAACCTCAACTGGTAGAAGGCAAACTAGTTGGCTATTAAGAAAGCATTGTGAATTTGAGTCAAAGATCACCCAAGACAAATCTAGAAAGTGATCAGAGTGATATTTGAACCCTAACTGATAAGAGACATACCAGTTAGCAATTTACATATCGTGGTGAATGTGACTCGGGAATCACCCAAGACAAATCCAGAAAGTGATCAGAGTGAGATTTGAACCACAACTGATAAGAGGAAAACCAGTTATTTATTTACATAGCATGGTGGATTTGACTCGGGGATCACCCAAGACAAATCCATGCAGTGATCAAAGTGAGATTTTAATCCCAACTTATTGGAGGCGCTCTAATAGGCTATTTACATTGTGTGGTGGATTTGACTCAAGTATCACCCAAGGCAAATCCAGAAAATGATCAGAGTGAGATATTTATCCCAACTGATAGTAGACAAACCAGTTAGTTTTTTACTTAGCGGGGTGGATTTGACTCGGGGATCATCCAAGACAAATCCATACAGTGATCAAAGTGAGATTTGAACTCAAACTGATTGGAGGTAAACCAGTTTGCTATTTACATAGCGTGGTGGATTTGACTCATGTATCATCCAAGACAAATCCAGAAAGTGATCAGAGTGAGATTTCTGGTGGGATGTGACCTCTTTTACCTAAAATGAAAGTTACTTTGTTAAAGTCAAGTGTGTGACTGAGAAGAATCTTGAAACCTTAAACAGCTTAATAAATTTATGATTTGGCCTATCACCATTATCATCAGCCCAATATTGAACCGGGTTTATCCCCGTAAACAGTGGTGGCTGGATTTACCCCATTTTAGTAACAATCTCTGACTGATTCTGTAAAGAAAACTGGTGAAGCACACGTTATTCAAAAAATTAAACATATTGAACTAGTAGAAGGCTTGCTCAGGATTTAAATATCGGTTCATTAGCATTTACATTGCCACTTTGAACGTCGTGTTCAACAAACAAAGTTCTTTTAATGTTTTCCTTTTTCCTGAGCGAACCATAAAATTGTAACGATGAGCTTTGAACATTTTTACTCCGATATTCTATCCTTAACAAAGCTGCCTCTTAACACTGAAGATGATCAAGTGATCGCAAACATTGTGGTTAAAAACATTTATTATTAACCCTTTCGCTCCCAGTTGAATTATTAAATTCTCCCAACTTGAGCCATTATTTTTTATTGAACAAGTTTGAGAGAATTTCACTTTTAATATTCAGTAGTTTGACTTGTTTGATCAATTATCATTTTCTCATTACCAAATGTCTAATTTTGCATTTGTTATGTAAGGAGAAGTTGAGTGTTGATTACTGATTGGTAGTGAAAGGGTTAAAGTACCTATGAAGCAAAAAATGTCTAGATTTCTTAAGAGACCAATTCAGAAGTATTAAATTCGGAAAGCCTAAAGACTTTTGATTTTAAGAATATCTCGGAGATATTCTTCGTTTGCACACAATCCCAAGAGCCTCAAAATACAATTGACATAGCGACCATATTGATGTACAAAACAAAACAAAAAATCAAAATTATTTTGTTATGAGTACACCAACATGGCCGCCATGACGTCAGATGAAAACCGGCAAACAGCTGCGGAATTTTGCAGGTTTTGAGCTGACGACTGCCTACTCAATCAAGTCTTCAGTTCCTTATTTACCTCAACTAGTAAGATACGCAATCACAACACAAGATCTCAAACTAACCAATTCTATTTTATTCCAAGAGCAAGGACATTAATTATGGGAAATTTATCATTAGGTTCGTTTGGGGAATCTATCCGAACCAATAAACTTTCCAGTTTCAAAAAGAATATCAAAAATCAATTACTCAATGAATAAAAATTATCTTGTTGTATCCTATCTGCTTGCGTCTGGAATACTTTAATACCTGCACTTTTCCCATTGTTGAGGATAACTATAATTTCTTAATTTATAATTACAATACCTATTTTGGTTTATTTTTCCTTACAGTGTTTTTGTTGTTTTATTGTGCAACTCAAATTAATATGTTTGTAATATAGCCGTACACCTTCATTTTGCCAAAAGATCAATCTTTTAAAACAATTGCTTGGCTGTCTGACTAGTTAATCTTTTATAGTGCAATTGCCCTGTTCTTATCAATCCTATCTGTATTATTTTTAGTTATAACAGGGAACTCCTCTCCCCGCTATAACTAGCAATTGTTTTATTGTAATTAATCTTTACACTGTAATGTTACTTGAAGGGTACAAATAAAGTAGTTGTTGTTGTTGTTATAGCTCATTATGTATTCAAGGTACCAAGTTCATCGTTTGTGTGACGTAACTTTATTCACAGCACGGAATACAAACTCAAGTTTATACAAATGTTGAAATGACTATCTTTATTTAGCAAGCATTTTATCTGGTTTAAACTATTTATAAGTTGAGACGTTTTCTGTTTAGTTTCTCACATGTGTCTTAAAACAAACCAAATGACACGCAACATTTACTAATCTGCATCTTAAAGGCTAGCTATTTAACTCGAATCTTGCCAGACATGTTGCTTCTGAAATTTATTTGCCTTCCTGAAATTCTCCGTGTTTGTCTTTCCTGCATGTCACTACCTTTTTATACAACCTAAAACATTTCTCACTTTATCTATCTAGGCGCTTTGAAAAAACTATTTATTTTATGGATTTGTTATTTATTAGAAACATGGAGAACATTTTGTCATCGAATTGTTGATATCTTGAATTTCATATCAAGCGTGTTCATGTTTTAGTGTCGTTACCAACAGTGCAGGTTTGGCAGCCTGTGTAATACTAGTAACATATCCACGAGTTCCTCTTCAACTGAGACAGGTAAGTTTCTATTGTTTTCTGCACTCTAGGAAAATATACATTAATAATTGTAGTAGTACAGGAAATTATTTATTAACTGGGAATTTTCATAAAAACAATACAGTCAATAGTTTTTAATCTGGATGCCAAATTTTGCTTTCTAAATTTCTGGTCCGATGTTTAATCATTGAAATATCTAAACGAGTACAGCATGAAATGAATTTATCTATAGATTATAAATAAGTTTTAAAACACTTAAATTTCAAACTTGGCTTCTTCATGTAAGTTTGTTTCGAAAGTTTTCTTTCAAACTATGTTTTAGTTGGACAGTTCCTAAATTCACTTAGCAAGCTGTTTCATAGTTTCTTTGACGGGCAGTGGAAAAATTTGATCATCCAAATGTGACAAGCTTCATAGCTTAAAATGACTTTTCATACCATTTTATATCGTATTCAGTGTTCCGCAGTTAAATTCAAGCACTGTAAGATTAAGTGTGAAATAACACATGTTCTGGAAATTAATCAATGGTTTTGGTATGCCTATGATTTGTAATTATTTACTGAACAGTTCATGGTTTTTATTGGACATGTAATAAATAACTTCCTTTATTAAGTATTAATGGTATCTTTTTCTTTACTGGTCCATATAAAAAGCGTATTTTTGTTGAGAAAACTCTTCAAAGTACAGACGTTATTTTTCAATTACTATATACAAAAACAGTGGATAGCGTTGATTGGCTACTCAAACTCCGAATATCCTGTGCTATTTTCCTCCGAGCAACACGTTAAAAAATGACGTCACGGTTTGCATCCGTGACAACACAGTTAATCGACTGTGGTGACAAGCGAAGAAATCACTGAAATTAATGAAGAAGCGGTCCCTGAAAACGCAAAGAAAGCGACTAACTTTGGTTTGGCCGTGTTTCAAGATAATGGTTAAAGTTTTTAACTCGGAGTTTATCGATAAATGCAAAAGGGAAAAGTTTTGTTTACAAATGCAAATTAACCTTACTTAAGTTTGTTCACTTGAAAATCAAAGTTGAGTGATATTTTTTACAGAATGGTTTCAAATACAGGGACAGTTTACAACTCCATTTGAAGAAATTTCGTTACCAGAGCTAAACAAATATCTTAGAAATATTATCTGTCAGCGAGACGAAAGTGTCCCTACTACAGTCCCAGTTCCAATACTTTCTTGCTTCTTCGAGATGTTCTTTAATGAATAATCTTTGTAGGTAATCAAGACTTCAACTTCATCAGTCTTCTCCAGGGAGCTGGTCTGCTCAAAAATGTCAAGGAAATGGCTGTAAGCTTGAGAGAAAAAGACGAACACCTGTTGTCAGATATAGAGATAAATAAACAAAGTTAGTACAGATTCTTTATCTGTTTGACAACTTCAACAATTTAAATTTGCATTATGTAAATACCTAATGGAAACTCCACTTCAGATTCTATGTGATCAAAAAGAGAGCTCGCGCCATAATAATAGCTCTGCCTTGAGCTACGAACAAGCCCTGCCCAAGGCAGGTATAACGTCCTTAGAGGTTCGCCGGGAATGCGTGTTGCAAATTTGTTGCCAGTATAACACCGGAAAGTGTGCCCTTTCCCTTTATTATTAACAGCATTAATACCAAACACTGCCCCATATTCTCTTAGATACGGCGCTTAGTTCAGAGTAGCCGTTTTAATGATTTTGTGACTGTAAAGTATGTGTAGATTAAGTATTGCTTGGAATGTATTTACTGAATGTGTAAAATGTAATTATTTCCTGAAGTGCACCTGTAATTCAAAATTGTCAGTAAAAGGTGGCAATTAACTATTATTATTATTATTATTATTATTAATAACAATTAATATTATTATTAATGTTATTATTAATTATAATAACAATAATAATAATAATAATAATACGGCCTAACTGATAAATTCACCAGTTGGATATTGACAATGTGATGGATTTGCTCTTTCAGTCACGAGAGCAAAATTCGTTCAGTAGGGATTTGAACTAACAACTTCTTGTTAATTCTATTTAACATGAGTTAAGCTGGGACTCATGTACCGGTACTGTTCATTTTGATCAACGTACCCGTTTTAGAGATCAAAAATAACACGGGACAACCACCTTTGTTTTAATTGTATTTCTGAAAACAGATCTTCAAAGAAGCTAAAAGATGCTGAAACAAACTGCAAATTTTTTTAGAATTATTTTGAGAAAGGAGGAAGATCTGTACTTAAATTACCATTCTAACTAGGTAGAAGTCAAGTATAACCTACGTGTTTGAATTTCACTATTAAATTTATGTAGCTTTTGAGCAAACAAAGCCTAAAAACAATCCTTTTTACGTTGATGTAGAGTTAGAGCAAGAGCTCCAGAGCATCGACCAAGGAGTCAGTTTCAAAAATAAGGAAATTACCCAACATATTCAGAAGCTGGAACAAATGAAAGCAGAACTAAATGAATTAAAAGAAAAGAAGGAAACGGTATTATTGAAAAGAAAGCGTCTTGAGGATGAAGAAGCTGATATTATAAAGAAGTTGAGGTGTTGTAATGATCTTCTCAACGTTGTGCCCAAACGTGATGCCTCACCCTAGGAATTGAGCAATTCAAAAAGCTGTTATCTCGTGTTGCAGGCTCGTTTCTATGAAACGTTCAGTACTTACAACCCTTAATATCATCTTTGTAAAAATGTAAAAACTGGTTTCGCTTCACAGGCACTTTAAATTCTATAAAGTTTTGGATTAAGAGTTTCAAGGAGCACTACTACGTGGCACAGTGAATAAGTTATGAACCGTGAATGCTATATGTTTACCAAGTATAGTTGTGCGGCTCAGAATCACTTCAACGTAACTCAAGTTAGCTCAACTTGACTTGCGTTTGTGAGCCTTTTCGTGAGTTTTATAAAGAGCGAAGTAGTTGGAAGCGTCTCAACAAAGATTTCGTACACAAAGCGTATTTTTACGATATAACAGTCGATACTTCTTTTTTATTAGAAAATTCAGTGCTGGGGGAAGTCGAGTCATCTTTTGCCAAATTTATTATACATAACATAGTTTCCTAAGTATTATAAATATTGGCTTAGAAACATCATTTTATGATATTTTACCTTAACAAATGTAAACATAATTTTATGACATTTTAGTTGAAAAATGCACGACTTTTCAAATGTCAAGCTGTTAAAAGTTTTTGGTAATCATTTATGGTGTCAATTTTAGGCCCTCGGTCAAATATTACAAACTTTTATATTTGAGTTGAGAAATATTATGTAGTCCTGAGAATGTTTGTTTGTTTGTTTACCCTTTTCCCTTGTTAGCATACCTACTGTACCGCAGTTTGAAGTAGAGTTACTAAAACAGATGTATGATCGTATTAAAAACCACCTGAATATTGGAAACTGATAAGTACATTATATAATGATGTGACCGAGATTTAAGAGTTTCTTGTTCACATTCTCAATTGTTTTGTTTTTGATTATTATAAAACATTCATAACTTTTAAGCTTTGCAAGGTTCGATCTCAATTCTGAATATCGACTTTTGTTCGTATGTTTATTAATGGGCTACCTGTGGTAGGCTCAGTTATAAATTCATCTCGTGTATCCCACAATTCCTTGCAGTGCCAGCTGTGTTGTGAGGAGAAGATGGACATGGAACAAGAGTCTCGTTTTTACCTACTTGTATGCTAACAAAGAGTTGATGTAAATAATGGTGTGAGCAATATATCACCTATATGTTGTTTTAGGTTAAATGATTTGTTTATTGTTTATCATTATAATTGTTAATACGTGCCGTCAAATATTAAAGGAATATATGTATATCAAACGCTTACAGCTATTGTGTCAGGGATTGGGGGAGTGATTACGTCATGGGGTGTTAGGTATATATCGCTGTAAAGGTGTATGGTTTTTAAACAGCTTGTCCAAAATTATTTCTATAAGACAAAATAGGGAATACACATCGCCAGCAACCAACAGGGAAAAGACGAGGTTTGTTCCAATTCGTTCTCTCCACAACCGATTTCCTGGAAAAACGCGCACTCTGATGTCTAATGATCTCGATGGCCTACATATGATGCTCAAACATTTATAGTAGTATGCCATTGTTTGCCGTTGCTATAGCAGGTCAAGCAACAACAACAACTTTATTTAACCCTTACACATACATTAATTAGAAAGAAAAGGATTTACGTGTATTTAACAAATAAAGAAGCATAAGCCGTGTATTAGACTGTGATAAAACATGACGGATATTTGAGAACACGAGGGAAATGTAGAAAACACGAGCCGCAGGCAAGTGTTTTTTACATTTCTCGAGTGTTCTCAAATATCCGGAGTGTCTTAATCACAGTCTAATACACGGCTTATGCTTCTTTATTTGCTTTATAATATAGATTTTACACGCCGCGAGTTGAAAC
>JAOTRI020037385.1:0-18021 GCA_028564885.2 Zoanthus sanctaehelenae | reverse complement strand
CACCGGTGAAATATAGAGCATATATATTTTTACAATAGATATTTATTGCATAGAATTCTTGTTATATATGTAATAAATTACTATATTATATATGTTTCGAAAGTAGAAAAACTAAACGAAAAAGACTGGGAAACTGACAAAGGAATGACGTCAGAGACATCTTAACTGGTGAGGATACGGTAAATATATATCACTCGAATTTATTTAAAAATCTCCAATTTAGTAGAGGGCGAAATTGGATAATGATTGGACACTTGAATTTTTTTTAAAGGCAGGAATCCATAAAAAGGACCAGCAAATCCCAGTATAGACCTATGTAACGACGTTTTCAAGAACTGGTTTAATTTTAGATCGCTTTTAGCATGAAATTTCAACAGAAGTTTCAATCCCGGAAGAACCAGGTAATTCATACAATTAACAGTGATGTTATTGATCAAGTTTGGACGCATGTGATTGGTTTGAATTTCCAATAACTGAACTAAAAATAAGTCGGTTCGTAAAAACGCCGTGACACTAGAACATTGAAGTTGCTTGCTCTAATTATAGACTCCTGTTTAACAGTTTATCTAGTCAGGTGCCCATTACAATGAAGTTAATTGTAAACTTTGTCAGGGAAGTACAAGTAACATATTAACGACGCGCGCGCAGTTTTTTAAGCCAACTCGTTGTGGAGAAGAACAGAATTCATAAGAAAACGTCGTTCTCCCTAGGTCGAGTACAATATTTTAAACTCGCGCACATTTTTTTAAGCAAACTCGTTGCGGAGAGGAAGAGAATTCATAAGAAAAAGTCGTTCTAATAAAAAGGTCGAGTTCAGTAAAAAAGAGTGTGCACGGTTAAATTTCGTTCTAGCCCTTGTCCTCGAATTTAAAGGTCTCTAAAGTGTTGCAAGGCTGTAGTAATGTATACTACAATAATTTATAATATAGCTTGGATATAACACGCGCTCTGATTGGTTTAAATCTAAGCCTTATTACACCGATAAAGTCATGGTTTTCGCTTGTTTGTTTTGCCGCTTGTTTCGCTATATCATAAAAGCGTTGGAGCAAAATTTTCGATGACTTTATCGGCGAAATAGAGGACTTGTGATATTAGGAGAGACGCTTGAAACGTACAATTACTAGCCATCGGCTCGTGATTTTACAACTTTCAAGTGTCTCTCCCAACATCACGCGTGCTCTACTTCGCCGATAAAGTCATAGAAAGTTGTGCTCTAATGCAAGGCTGATATTTGTCAAAAGGTCAAAACAATACTGAGGCGGAAACGAAAAAAAAATTCTTATGAAAAAGATTGCAGTTGGAATCACTGCTACGTCATCCGAGCCAAAGTCGTCACCAGTCTCTTGAGACTGTACAGCTATTTTTAGCTAATTTACGCTGCAAAAAATTGTTTTAATTTTTTTTTCAACTCAGATATTATACTTCGTAATGAAGGTGTTGTAAACTTTCATTTCATGCAAACAATTTACTTCACATGCACTTTAAGTGCCCTCCTACAGATATTCTCACGAGATTGTCCGACTATCAGTAAATTTCATGATAAATAAATGTTCTTCAGTACAAGAGCTACAAGAAGCTGAAACAGCTGTGATCTTGAAGGCAGTGCAGCGAGAAGCTAATCTTGACACGTCTGCGTCTGGTCCTATCAGCAAGTTAGATCCCTACATGGACATTCACGAAATTATCCGGGTTGGTGGACGTTTGAAGTTCTCAAGTCTATCGGAGGAAATCGTCCACCCAATCATAATCCCAAAGGTAGGTCACGTGACAGACCTCATTGTGCGTCATTACCATAATCTGGTACATCACCAAGGTCGTGGAATTACTTTAAACGAGATCAGATCAAACGGTTACTGGATCATTGGAGCCCCCACCGTAGTTTCGAAAGTGATACACAGATGTATCACATGCCGAAAACTAAGAGGAAAAACTCAAGAACAGCGCATGGCGGATCTTCCGAACGACCGGTTGGAAGAGAGTCCACCATTCTCTTACTCGGCCGTCGACTATTTTGGACCATTCACAGTTAAAGAAGGTCGCAAAGAGCTTAAGCGATATGGAGTGCTATTTACTTGTATGGCATCACGTGCGGTTCACATTGAGACGTCCAACACCCTTGAGATAGACTCGTTTATTTGTGCCCTGCGAAGGGCAGACGAGGCCCAATACGCCAACTACGCAGCGATCAAGGTACGAATTTTGTCGGCGCTAAAAGAGAAGTAAAGCTTGCCCTTGAAGAGCTTGATGAAAAGAAAATCAGAGACGAACTTCAACAACATGAGTGCGATTGGTTCACCTTTCTAATGAACACCCCTTCCGCCAGTCACATGGGGGAAGTCTGGGAGCGCCAGATTCGATCAGTGCGCAATGTACTAAGCGCCTTACTAGACAAGAACGGAACCCAGCTTAACGATGAAACTCTTCGTACGTTCTTATGCGAAGCTGGAGCGGTTGTCAATAGCAGACCGCTGACTGTTGATAATCTGAACGATCCCATGTCATTGAGTCCACTCACTCCAAACCATCTTCTCACCCTCAAGACCAATATTGTGCTGCCTCCTCCTGGTGTATTTAATCGTGCAGACCAATATTGTAAAAGGCGTTGGCGACGGGTGCAGCATCTTGCAAACGAATTCTGGGCACGATGGAAGAAGGAATACCTTGTAATCTTACAGCAGCGTCAAATATGGACAAGACCTCGACGCAACATGAGTGAAGGTGACATCGTTATTATTCAAATTAATGAAAGATAGACAAAAAAATCAAGTTCAAACATTTTCTTCACGTCAATCGGGTTTATAACCTCCTTCGTTTGGTAATTTAGAGCAAACTTTGATACTGGATGTTCTTTACCAACTTCACGGGTAATGATGCGGTTGGATGTATTTACATCTTCCCCTCCCCCCAAGGTAACGGGATTTGCAGGGCCAATAATTCCCCAGCCTAATGCTGTTCGAATTGCATAAGGGTCTTCGTCGTTCCCTAAGATTACTTCTCTGAACTTGAGGGCAATTAACTCCAATTAAAAGTCCAATTTCAATGTTCTCGTTAATTTTTGGCATTTTGTCGCGCAATTTTCTCAGGTGGGGCCATTTATTGGAAATTTCGGGCGAGAGAATCTGGTGTGCGCTTGAAGGGGTTGTCTCTCGTGAGTATGTTTTGGGTAGCTCAATAGTTGTGTTATTATCTAGAGTTTGTACTATAAGGCCATTAACTTTTTGGGTAGACACGAAATTCTCACCATGCATGGTATTCAGTATTAGTAACATTTGAGAACCTGCTACACCTAGTTTGTTCAAGGTAGACTCCGTCACGAACGTACTATCACTACCATCGTCAAGTAATGCGTATACCTTTACTAACAAGTCTTGTTTATCTTTGTGTTTCAAGTGGACTGGAACGATCAATGTTGTAGTTATTGGTGTGTCGCACATGTTGGCGTTTGCGTTGGCTGCTTCATCAGTCTTTTTGGGTTGGGGTTTCTGCGGTTGCGGGCGGGGAATGCTGTCTCTAGTGAGGAGCGTTTTAGTTTTTGCGCCATGCAATAAACCTGGATGTGGCTTGCCACATTCATCGCATTTAAGCCGGGCATTACAATTTGAGGAGAGATGGCCTGGTTTTAAGCAACCAAAACACAGCCGTTTAGCTTTAATAAAATCTCTTCTTTCATCCGGGCTTTTACCTTTGAACTCGAGGCATTTAATTAAGTCATGGCTTTTTTCACATAGAGGGCACTTTTTTGTAGGGTGGGTGGGTTCAATTGCACTGGATCTACAAATTTTTGGGCGACTTCGGTTGCAAAAGTGAACACTTTTTTTTGATTAGAGTTTTTACTTTTTTCTTGATTTTTTTTGTCTATTCTTTCATTAATTCCCTTCCTTTCTCGTTTTAGTGCATCAGGTGAAAAGACTGGGTCGTTCGCTAATTCGGATTCCCCTTTCACGAAAATAACGAAATCTTTAAAACTAACAGGAAAACCGGAAATTGTTTGAGTTTCATGGGCGTGACGGCACCACTTGACACCTGAATATGAAGGTAATTTGGCTGCTATCTGAAAAAGCATTTGACTAGAGTTTAATTCGTCCATCCTTCCCATAACCTTCACAGCTTCTTCACATCGGACTAAAAAATCAGAAAAGGTTCTTAGGCCGGTACTGTCCCCGTCTTTTATCTGTGGCCAATTTCTTAATTTAGATTTGTAGGCTTCGCCGACATGGACTGGATTTCCGAAACGCTGGTCCATGAGTTTACGCGCTTCGCAATAGGCATTTTCAGAGTTCACAGCTAAAAATCCTTTCACTACTTCATTTGCCTTTCCCATTGTATATTTATTTAAATAATATAGGCGATCTTTGTTTGACGTTACATTGTTAGAGATAATAGAATCAAATGCCGTTACAAAGGACGGATATTCAAATGAGTCTCCAGAGAACAAAGGAGGCTCTTTCACTGGCAACTGATTTATCTTTTGCTGATTAGCTAGCTTTTCTGTTATCTCGATTTGTTTAGTTTGAATATTCACTAACTGCTGAAGCGTGGCTAATAACTGTTCTTGTGGCGTTTCGGGAATTTGAGATACATGAGGCCAAGGTGTTGGGTTTTCCATTAACATTGTTTTTTGAGGGACAAAAGGCGACGCTTGATAATTCAATTTGGATTTTTGTTCTTTTTTTGGTGCGTCGGACGATAAATCTTGAATATTTTGAAAGAAACTAGCTGGTTCTACGCTTTGAATAAACTTGGGCTCAGTCTTAATTTCAGTGATTTTAATTTCTTCGGTAAACTTTTGACAAACTCTTTCTTCTGCTTCGGCAATGGCAATTTCTTTTTCTAATTGAAGGCATTTAAGTTCCCCTTTTTTTTCTAACTGAAGGCGTTTAAGTTCCCCTTCTTGTAATAACATACTATCTAGAAAGGCGGCTTCTTCTTTCAATCTGGCGGTTTTGCTCGCTGCTTCTAATCTTAAGGAGCGCCCCGATGAGCGATGTGAACCATTGCTACTACTTGAGCGCTCTGAACACTTTGTGCTCCTTGATCTAACAGAACTGACAGAACTCTGACAAGAGCTAGCAGCGAGTTTCCTATCATTAGCTCGAATTGATTCTGATAATCTTAGACGACACTCTACATTCTCCCTATCCCGCAAATCAAACCAAAGGTATGATTCGTTTTTATCTCTTTCATCCTCTAGCACGTCATCATACGCCTTTTGCACTACGTTAAACTGGTCTTTAAGACAGTCTAGCCTATCTCGTAAATACTCTTGATGTTCGAGATCAGTTTTTCCTTGTTGAATTGATTGAAAAATCAACGCAATGTGTTTGTTTAAATTAATATATGCTTTTTTTCTATTTTTCTTTCGGGTTTCGATTTGATTTAATCTTCCTTTTTCAGTCATTTTTCTCTCGTACAGGAGCATCTTTAGCAGCCTGTTAGTTAAACACATTTTCTCCATCCGACGACATTCCTGACTCAAATTGTTAACGATAAGAGTTGTTGTTTTACTATAGATGCGATTGGGACTTCATAATCGAAACGAACGATATCTTAATAACTGTATTTTACTGACTGAAGATAGAGGTAAACTGCGAACAAAATAAATAAAAGAAATCTAGTTAACGAAACGAATAACACAGCGTTGCAAATAACAAATTCGAAATGTAAATAAATAACGTAAACAAAGTGTAAAAGTAACTTAAGAAATGGCGAGCAATACTAGAATCAAGAAATAAAATTGGAAAATAAAACTTACACAACAGTTCTTGCTATACAACGACGAAGACAAATTGACGATTTCGATATACGATATGCTCATGAAGAGCTGAGTGAGTTGAAACTGATTAGAAAACGAATTAAGCAATGCTAATAAAACTAAAGAAAGTCACGTGATAACAAAAACAAAAGAAAACGCGGGAAAATAAGTGAGAACAAATTAATCTGCGTGACAAAAGAAAATAAAATAACATAAATTTAAATATCGGCAGCGGTGCCGTTACAGATAAGGTGAACACCGTAAATTTTAGGTACGCATATATGGTCTTGTGTGTCTACCCACCGAACTCATTTCCATTACATAAATCTTCACATAAGATCATATATGCGTACCTCAAATTTAGCCTTTCCCACAGCAGGCTGGACCGTACTATATACGAAGTAGAAAATGAGTTTCATCCTCAACCTGGGAACTTCCAACTGTTAAATTGTACAGTATTGATTATAGAAATGTGAAAACAAGCCCAATGCAAACTTAAATCATAATTAAACTGCAGTATTGTATTGATAAACTTACTTTCTTATTTTTTATCCTTTGTTCATGATCATCCTTGCACCTGGAAACTTCCAACTGTTAAATTGTACAGTATTGATTATAGAAATGTGTACAGAAGATGAAAACTTTTATCATAACTAAACTGTAGTATTGTATTGATAAACTTACTTTCTTATTCTTTATCCTTTGTTCATGATCATCCTTGCACCTGGGAACTTCCAACTGTTAAATTGTACAGTATTGATTATAGAAATGTGTACACAGGATGCAAACTTTAATCACAACTAAACTGTAGTATTGTATTGATAAACTTACTTTCTTATTCTTTATCCTTTGTTCATGATCATCCTTGCAACTGGGAACTTCCAACTGTTAAATTGTATAGTATTGATTAAAGAAATGTGTACACAGGATGCAAACTTTAATCATAACTAAACTGCAGTATTGTATTGATAAACTTACTTTCTTATTCTTTATCCTTTGTTCATGATCATCCTTGCACCTGGGAACTTCCAGCTGTAAAATTGTACAGTATTGATTATAGAAATGTGTACACAAGATGCAAACTTAAACAAACCTAAATCATAAGTAAGTTGCTGAGAAGTCCCTTACTGACCGGGTTAAGTTAATAACTAAACAGTATTATATTCATAAACTTTTTTTTTTAATTTTATTCTTTTTAATTTGTTCCCTTTGCTAGTTATTCTTGCGCTTGGGAACTTCCAACTGTTAAATTGAACAATATTAACTGTTTGGAATAAAAATCTTACTTGTAGCTTGACTTGACATCTGATGCTCTATTGTCAGGTACACTGTCAGGTGACTTTCCGGATTTCCTACAATAAATTGACGTACAGTATAGTCATAAGAAATTAAGGAAAATTTATTTCATTAACAATTGATGCTCTTTTTGTCACAATGGTGAAATTCAGAGGATGTCTGTTCATCATCATCATCAATCCAGTTTTGATCAGGTTTTATCCCTGTAAACGAGGGTGGCCGGATTTACGCCACTCTACCAGCGATCTCTCCCACTCCCAATCTCCATCTCGCTCGATTCACTGCATCCTCCCTCTTTAGACCAACACTTCTACTCTTCTTCTCCACCTGCGATTTCCATGTCTTCCTCGGTCGTCCTCGCTTCCTCTTTCCCTTCACTTCAAACTCCAAAGCCTTCCTCAAAACATGCCCATCATCCCTTATTAACACATGCCCGTACCATCTCACTCCATTCGCCTTTGCCATCTCAACCACTGTTTCCTTCAATTCCAACATCTCCATTAGGTCTTCAGTCCTCCTTCTTTCCATCAGTTTGGCACCACACATTGCTCTCACTATCGCTCTGTATGTTTATTGCTTTTATGACGTAATTTAAGAACAATGTTCTTCTGATGCTTTCTAGCAGCTGTTTACCAAGTAAGCTAAGCTAGATCCTTATATGAGCCTAGTGGCCCTTGATGCCAGCACTTATCTCTGGATTCCATAGAGTTAAGTGGATGACAGGCTTTGACTCCCCCTGGATGGAACACTAATCCATCACAGGTTAGCTCCCAGCAGACGCTGGTACTCATTTACCTACCCTTGAAGGATGGAAAGCTGAGTTGGATTAGTCGGAAAAGAAGGTCACCCAAACATTTGAATCTCGAAAAAGTACCAGGATCAAATTGGGGACCTTGGGTTGGAAAGCAGAGATCATACTAACTGCACCAACGTCTGCCGTTACCAACCCAATAAACCCTGGTTTTTAGTTGCCAAATCATTATTATGATTGTTTCATAATCGGTAACAAACAGTGACAAGTTTATTATGTCAAACTTGGAGAAATTAGCTTCACAGCTACTCAAAATCCGAGTATAAATAATTTACTTGTATTTGTTTTAACAATACTCACTCCTGGCACGATGTCCGCTTTGCCCTCCTCTCTCCATTCGGCAACTTTTGTGTTGATTTGTTCCCTTACTTCACCCTTAATTTCCCCCGTGTCACCTAAAAGATTTAGCAACTAATCATATGCATGAAAATATTACAGTTCTTGATTCAGATTGGATAAAAGCATTGAAATTACTTCGTTATTAGTTTGCAATTTTAGGCAATTTTAATCTCAACGCTAATAAACCAATCAAAATGCAGAACTTTAACAATGGAGGAATGAATAATCCATGCATGAATGAACTGTCACAAGCTAATAAACCAATCGAAATGCAGAACTTTAACAATGGAGCAATGAATTATCCATGCATGAATGAACTGTTACAAGCTAATAAATGCTTCTTTTATGACAATGATGGATGATGAAAAATTTTCCCGGTAAGCATGAACTGTCATGTTTTCCTTTTAATTTCATATTGGAATAAAAATGTTTGATTAGATAAACTTACTGTGAGTTCCTATGATGGTGAATACCTAATGCAATGAAAAAACTACAAATGTTTAACTTCAGTTGATGCTTTAAATTGAACCAACCTGAAAATAGAGCTAAGAACCCTTGAGATCTGCTGTTAATCACATCAATCTCATGAAGTGTCACAGTGTGTACAACTTCTTTCCTCTTTTGAAGTTCACCCTCTGGACACTGGACAAACTTTGTCTGCATAAAAAATATACAACTCCATTATAAAACTAGTTTTTCAGTCTATAATTACATGAACACCATTTTCTGACTGCTGACCAGTGTCTAAACTGATTTAATAAGTTCAACTTCAATTATAATGCCCCATTAATTTTAGATCCAGGATTTTATAAAAATGTCACTTGGCAAAGAATTTCTTTCTTTAAAACAGATAAAACTATACTCTGTTTATTCTCTTTGTCATTCCAAAAAATCCTCTTATGCTTCGCAGTTGCAATTAAAACTAAGCTAAATCCTTTACAAGTCTAGTTGCCCACAGAGCAAGCACTAATCTCTGGTTACTGTATTGTTAACCCTTTCAGTCCCGCTCAGTTTTAACACCCATCTTCTCCTTACATAACATATGCAACACAAAACATTTGGTAATGAGAAAATGAGAATTGATCAAACAAGTCAAACTACAGAAGATCAAAAGTAAAATTCTCTCAAACTTGTTCAAAGAAAAGTATGGGGTCAAGTTGGGAGAATTGGGCAATACAACTGGGATTGAAAGGGTTAAGTGGATGTAAGTCTGACTTTCCCTGGACAGGTCCCTAATCCATTGCAGATTTGCTCCCTTACCTACCCTTGAAGAATGGAAAAATTAGTTAAATAAGTGGAAAAAAAAGAAAGTCACCCAAATCTTGGCAAAAGTGCCAAATCTCTACAGACCTGTATCTCTATTGTAAAATACTTAAATAAGGGTTTACATTTTTTTAATAAAATAAAAACAATATTTCACCTGTGGTCCCATTGCATCATAGTCCCTAGCTCTTGTAAATGACCTGCCAAGCTTTGATACTTTACCAGTTGCCTTGTCAATTATGATTATATCACTGCCAATGTCGTAATCATGCATAAAAGCAATTAATTGATTATTTGTTAATATCTGATACACAGTATTTGTAAAAGTTTAGAGTTCACAACTAAGAATGAGGAATGAGAATGGCATTTAGTTATGAAAAAATCAAGGAAAACTCGATGAGTTTCACAAAGGACTCCAGTCTGAAACATTGCAAGGTATATATAAGGTAGAAAAATAACTAGCAGTAAACTAGTTTGAGGTGCGTCGGTGTTTCTAAAGAAACAATTTAGTAATAAAAAATAATGTAAATTCTACACTGCAAAAAGGAGAATACTTACTGACGTTTCGGACATCAGTCCTCCGTCGGAGTAAAGGGGTATATAAAAGGTGTCCTTTTTTAGCCTGCGGAGAGCTATCAGGATAGTTGGTTTACTAATGTTGTTCAGTTACTGTGCTCACTTAGTGTGTGGCTCCACCTAAATTGTTCTTCGGTTGGTATAGGATTTTATTGGAGCTGAAAACAATTGTAGAATAGCACACAATTTGGGTATCCTGCTGATGAACAGTAACTGTTTTGCTATTTTTTTCAGCAGCATTGTAGCTATGTCTGTTCAGATATATCTACTGGGGAATCGGAAAGTCAGGGAAAACTAATAGAACATTTGTAAATGATTTCTAAAAATTAATGGTTGTTAAAAAATACTCTTGTATTTGGCTAACAATGAAACATTTAATATGTCACATGATATTTCAGTGTTCGGTACTGACATAAGTTCAGCAAACAAGCACATGTGGTTGAACATGCATACATACATTAAATCAATAAACAACATTCAAGATACAACAGCTCCCTTCCGCAGTATCTTACTTATTCCATGAGCTTACCACAGGATATCTTTGTCATTATAAACTGAATTAATCCTTTTCAATTTGGTGTAAAACTTAAAAAATCATCAAATCAACTCAAGAGAAGCATTTAAAGAAATTTTAAAAAATAAATATAGCTTTGAAGGCCCTAGCTAGGACCATTAAATTTTATAATGAATTCAAAGGCCAAAAACGTGTTCATTCTCACCCAGCAACAACTTTTTCTTTTGTTAAAGATTCTATCATCTTGGTTCCCAGGTCATAGACTGTTTCCATTTCTGTTGTTTTTAAGGTCAGTTTACCCGTCTTGGTGCCCTAGATATTCCATAATAAAGAATAATTAGCATTTGAACTTCAATAACGTTTACAAAATTTGATGTACAATACAGAAAGAAATAAGAGAAAAATAACATCTATAGCCCTTGGCGGGAATCGAACCCCACATCTTTAGTTTACTAGTCTGACATGTTAACCACTACATCACAAGGACCAACCACGCTGGCAACGCAGCCGGACAATGTTATGTAGATTTTAACTGTAGGGGTTCCCAGGGTGATATTTTTCTCTATTGGTAAATTGAACACTGTAATACAGTATATTCTTTCGAATGACTAATTGAAGAGTCTAGTGCAAAAATGATGTTTTCAAGTGACTTTGTATTAAAAGCTAAATTTTCTCAAGGGTTTTGAAGAGATATTAGGGATAATGCAGAGGGAGACAAGAACTTGATCAAAAGTCATGTTGTTTTTGCACCAAACTACTGTCAGTAGTCCCTTCAATGAATGATCAATTGAGATAAAAAAAATACATAAAAATCAAATAAGCCCATTTATTCACAGCAGCAGCTCCCAAAATCTGGAACAGACTCCCTCCTCAGATTAGGAGCATTAACAAACTGAATAATTTTAAAGTACATGTAAAAATCTATCTTTTTAAGACCACTCTGTACCCTAAGGCGATTTTTTTGCTACTTTTAGAGAATGATATTTTTGATGATACTGTACAGTATCTCCGTCATTATTTTGAAGATCACTTTACAGATTGAGTAAAAAGGAAGCCTCGTAAATATTTTCAGATTTTTCGGATGAGATTTGTGAGAGAAGATAGTTTTTTTAAATGTAGTTTCTTAAGGGGAATTTGATGGGTGAATTTTAGAGTTAAGAAACTGATAGAAAATTGCCAAACCTTCCTCTAACTAAATCAGACCTTCACATGGTCTGGAGGGACGGTTTGGCGGTCATCCCCCAAATTCTTCACACTCAAATACTTCTAACTTATTCCCTCTCCACCAAAATTTAGGGTAGAGAGTGGCCTTAAAGAGCATTTAATCCAAATCCAATATTTTAAAATTATGTAGATAAAATACATTTAATAACAATAGTGTATGAGTTAGTTTACTCTGGTTGATCTTAAATATTCATTCTATTTACAATAAACATTAGTGGAGATGACTCACATGTGAAACCTTGAAGTGAGTAACTAGGGATTTTAAAGAAGATACGATACAGAGGAAGAGGAGAAACTAGAGCACAAAGTTTAATTAAACAAGAAGTTGATAAAACTTACTGATCCAGTAGCTGGCCTGTCAACTTGAATCTCTACAACTTCCCCCTCAATAATTTCTGTTTCCTCCCTGAATCAAACAAATATAATTCAAAGTGCACATTAATCGAGCGAGATGGAGAGTGGGAGTGGGAGAGATTGCTGGCAGAGTGGGGTAAATCCGGCCACCCTCGTTTACGGGGATAAAACCGGATCAAAACTGGATTGATGATGATGATGATGATGATGATGATTGGTGGCTGAATTTGTTACATCAGATTTTGTTTATGACGTAAGCCAATATTCCAAGCTAAGTTATTTTGTAAGTTGTCCTTTGGTAACTGTACTTTTTAAAATGTTTGCCAAGGATATCATTTTGGTTGCCGTATTTATTTTAGAATGTACGATTTTTGTTTTTAATATCTTAAGGTAGTAATTCTGGAATTCAACTAAAAACAACCTAATGGCAAAAAGGAGGTCAGCAAATTGATGACTGTTCTGACAGTTTTGGTGGTGCATTATTTAATCTACTCGCCATGGAGACCAGAACAGTCCCAGCATGCATATGGAGCCCCATAGGTTATGAAAATATAATGATTTTTGTGCTTACTGCTTACTGCTGGTCTTGTCCAGGCGATGGGGTCGACTGGTTTTGGTACAGCATTATGTATGGTGGTGTTTGCTGTGATTGGCGAATTTCGATCTGGCTATTGTATTTTTCATATTGTACGTTTTCCTGGGACATCGTGAGACAGAAGAAAAAACTTAAATTTTTATCCAACTGCCACACAGTGAATAACAATCTATCTCAAAGAATTTTTCTGTTTGTGAAACTGTTTCAGTTTGTAGAAACAGTGATGCAACAGCCCCTTTATCTCTTGCAGGTTTAGCCTTGATCCGAGCTTCAGCCTGGAAGACTTTTCGTTACTGTGCCCGATGAATTTAACAGGCGCTGACCTGTATTCTTTGTGCTCTGACGCTATGCTTCAAGCAATAAAACGAAATATAGCCCGACTACAGTTAGGTAAGATAATTTGTAGTGTATATACTTTTAAAGAGTGCTTAGAACATTTTCTCAACATATTAATTTTGCGAATTTTTATTTTTTAATGGCAAATTTACGAAAAAGACCGAAATTGTTGTTTAGGTTAGACACAACATTGTATCCCATTGCTTAACAAAATAATGACTCTAGCTAGTAAAGGCCAAATCAAACGCATTAAAGATGTCGGTCAATCGTTGTCAAACAAAGTTGGACGCAACATGTTTGACCTGTTAAACAGGACAACCAAACATAATGAATTGTGTCAAAGGTTTTGGACAATTCTGGAAGGTTGACTTTCAAACTTTTCATCCAAGATTGTCCGTCATTTTCGCCCAGGTAAATAAAAAATTCCCCATAATATATTAATTTCGTGCTCGTTACTGAAATCCAAAGTTTTTGGAATTTGTTGGGTTCGTTTGAACCTTCCAGCATGCAATACAATCAATCCAACACTTATCAAACACCATCCAACACAGCGTCCCAATGGCCTGCACGCACACCCATCCCACCCACAGGCCTGTGTGCACACCCATCCCACCCAACAGCCTGTGTGCACACCTACCCCACCCACAGGCCTGCACACACACCCATCCCACCCAATGGCCTGTGTGCACACCCATCCCACCCAACAGCCTTTGTGCACACCCATCTCACTCACAGGTCTGCAAGCACCCTTCCTACCCGACGGCCGTGAAGGTCCTCAAAGTCTACTTGATCATAAAAGTAACGAATAAAAAAATGACTTGAAAATTTCTCGCAATCTGATTGCTTGTTGACGCATAATGAGCGGTCAAGATTTATTGTAATGGCAGGTCATTATTTTTGTGGTATGCGCGTGAAACCGGAAATTAAAGATTACTTACGATTATGACAAAAAACATAAACAGCCATATAATAAATAACTTACTAATCTCAGACCTCGGTCTTCATGTATTGGCCTCGCTATCGCTTTGTCAATACGACAAAACCTTGGTCTGAGATTTCTCTGTAATGAACTCACTCTCTATTAATAAGTAGTATGTAAAACATTCTCAATAACAAATTAAAATAAAATCTAAGCTGTCAGGCCAGCAAAACCACCCTAAGTTTTAAGTTATTTTAACACAGAACTTTGTAGTTTTTATGCTGTCCTGAAAGATCAAATGACGTCAAAACTCGGGGTGGGGGGAGATGGTTGATCCCAAATATATTTTGTTCGGACACCCTGCTGCAAAACTGGCACGTGCTGGCCTGGAACACCACTTTCAGAACAATGTTGAATAGTGTTTGAATGAGCCTTAACTTCAAAGATTAGCTACGTTGGGTTTTTTTGCGAGCTTTAAAACAGCTTTGTCTCTCCTCATGTAGGTGACGAAGAGCCACAGGAAAATGAAGTCATGGTCGTGGAAAAAGATTTTCTCCTTGCGCTCGAGAATCTGGTTCCGTCTGTTTCTTTTGAGGAGTTGCGTCGATTTGAACGTTTACAACAACAGTTTTTGCAGACAAAATAGACCAGCTTTGATGTTCATAAAACATTTTTCATTCAGTTACTATTTAAAGTACACAACAATCATTGTGACTGAGTTTTAACCACGGCAGGAATAAATGACGCTAGATGATCACGAAAGATAATCCTTCATCCGCAATACGTTCTTCATGCTAGGGTGCCAGTTAAGGTCGGGGTTTCCTTAAATAGGAAGTATATACTGTTTGGAGGACTATATGATGGGCCATGATATGGCATACTACCATGAAGTATACTCATCGGGATCAGATGGCGGTTGGGTCTGCCATATACCCTAAAAAAAAAGGTCCATTTAAAATCTAAATTATTTTTTTGTTCCACGGACGTGGTTGACGCTGCTTGTAAGATCTATGCTTTCCAACCGCAAGGTTCCTAGTTCGATCCCGGCACTTTGCCGAGATTTGAATATTTGTGTGACCTTCTTTTCCGCCTAAATCAACTTAGCTTTCCATCCTCCCGGGGTTGGTAAATGAATGCCAGCGTCTGCTGGGAGCTAACCTGTGATGGATTAGTGTCCTGTCCAGGGGGAGTCAAAGACTCTCATCCGCTTAACACTACAGAAACCGGAGATAAGCGCCGGCTCCATGGGCCACAAGGCTCGAAAGGATTTAGCTAGCATGTATATGCCTATTGTATGGCTCACCTTTTTGGTGATAGAATGTATATCTCTATTGTATGGCTCACCATTCTGGTGATAGTATATATATGCCTATAGTATGGCTTACCGATTCCGTGCGTTTATATCATATATGCCATGAATATTGCGGCTTATTTTGATAGAACGTAATAGAGAAGAGCGTTAAATATATAACACGTTCTTCTTTTCCATCTGATTTAGTATTTTTCAGACATATTTGGTAATGGAATTTGGAAGAAGTAAAGTAACTTAAGAGATCAATATCTACTTAACTTGTCAAGCGATCTAATCCAGTTACAGATGTCTGCTAAAGCCACCTCCACCAATTCCAAGTTCTCCTCCAGTTGGGAATCTAGGTGCTCTTGGGCGGAATTTAGACGCCTTACCAGACGTATACGTTTCCAATTTATTCTTCTCGTGTGTTATTCTGGTTTCCTCCGCGTTGACGAAATACAACAGCTGATCAGATTCCAAGATATTGTCATCTCTGAGGGCCACATGTCCATCAGAATCCCAAAAAGAAAAAATGATCAGTACCACGAAGGCCATACGTCACTGCTGGCTCGATCGTCAAAGATTACGTGTCCCGTCAGTATAACTGAGAATATGCTAGCGCTGCTGAGTGGTTCCAGTTGTTCCTGTCCCATGGTCAGACAAATAGTTGAATCAAAAACTAAAGAATATTTTCATGGTAGTCTTGGAATATTGACTTCCAGGATTAGGGAGGAAATTCAGTAAGAGATATCTCGGACAATTCGTGGAAAATATAAATTTGTATAGTTCGAGTATAGTGCCCTTAGCATTAAATCAGGTGGACAAACGCGCTGGTTGGCGTCGTACAACTTCTAAACAAAGATATATTAAGTATTCCAGTAAAGATCTTCTCCAAGTTTCGAAAGGTTTAGGGGTGTAAGTCTTAGTCAGGGAAACTAGCGGACGAGTATATCGGCCAGACCCAGATTTCCTACGCTTTTCCTTCGCTGAGGCTTTTTGTAGGTTTTTTCTGGCCACACTGATACTGCCGGATAAGTATCGTTACTTTTAGATTTCAAAAAAGTTGTGAATATGGAGCTTTTGCTCGTTACAGTTATTTAAATGTTACATTATTATATTATGAACAATCGTGCTACTGAGATTTGATTCTTGCTTTCTCACGGCCACAGAGTAGTCTCTGTTTCATAAATTCATGCAAAATTCGTCATGAGACAGAGTGTGTAACTTTACTTAAATAATGGATCATTGTCGAGTCACTTTACGTAGACAAATTAAACTCGATAGAAAAAATCACGTGTTTTAAAAAAGAACTTAAAGAACTATAAAATGTCGTCCGAGGTTTCGAAATATTAAAATAAACTTAAATTGATTTAAATAAAAAATTGATAAGCATAATGATAAAATTCTTACTGGTGGGAAAAAAGGAAATTAAACTGTGGAAAACTTACTCAAATTGATCCAAGGTAGATCATATGAACTCATTCACACGCTTTGGAAATTGCACAGGATTTTATTGCGACTGTCCTTCGTCGGAATGAGTGGGCTACCTGTGTAGGTCCGCTGGCCGGAAGGAACCCGGACTTTGAGAACGAGATTGAAGTTAACATGTGCGGCGGTTGAGACTCATTTCTAACTTTACTCACGTGTATTAGCTTATGAAATTCAGTGCTGCCGCTCCATGGCGGCTGTTTTCTGGTAACAGGGCACTATCTGTATTTTCGTTATTTGAAAAGAACTATTGCCTTTTCTTTCCACATCTTGAAATTGGGGCTTCAAGTTCGGGTAACTTTACTTTGTACGAAAGACGAATTTCGCGTCTTTCTCAACGTAGAAATATTAAGTTATTTGTTAGGGAGAACTTTGCAATTTCGTCATGCAAAAAGAAGACTCTCCAAAGTTTAGTTGGCAACCGTGTTTACGGCTTGCACTGTAATAACTCACTCAAAATATTTAAGTCAGTCGTCTCGCTAAATTTACACCATTTTGCTCAAATACGTTCGTACGTTAGGAAATATTGCGACTCCAAGGACACGAGAAATTCTGGTAATGAATTATGTTGTGGCGACCTCGGAGCTGACTCTCAAACTGGCGATAATGAAGAAAAACACAATTTGTTCGAAAGAAAACGAAAAAATCTTTCTTTTAATGGAAATAAACAAGATAATCAAGGTAAAGACCTTACAGTTACAGGAGAAAATGGTGTCGATGAGACATTTATTAACAAAGAACCCAATTTATTGTGGGAACTATCAGAGGCAGAAACCAGAATGACTCAAGGTAAGTCAATTGTTTATAGCCGTTGTTTATACTTTAACAGCAAAATAATTTATAATAAATTTATTGTTTTTGTGTAAACCTACATTTATACTTGTGGTCTAACATGCATCCCGCATTCTGACTGCACAGCTTGGCAAGGGCTATTTAACTATTAGACCTCGAGGACGAATGGACTACGAGAAATAGTCATAGTCCATGAGGCCGAGAGGTCTAATTGTTTTAGTATCACCTAACTAGTTGGACAGAAAGAGCAAAATCCAGCAAAAAAAACAAGCAATAACCGGTTTTCAAAACCGGCGAATTTCGCTACTCGATGATTATTACTAATAGACCACTAGTAGTGTAGCCAATCAAAATGCAGGATTTGCATTAGTCCACTAGTTGGGTGATACTAGTGGACTATTGATGGATGGAATCAAAAGCTTTCTCAAAGTCTATGAAGTTCACATATAGAGTCGTTTGCCACTCATTCAC
>JAOTRI020037302.1:0-18024 GCA_028564885.2 Zoanthus sanctaehelenae | reverse complement strand
GCTAGAAAAATTGCCATCCTATCCAACCTTTAAACTATCGAACGCACTTCACTAATCTATGATTACTGCTAGTAATATATATAATTATAAATGTAATAATGGTACAAGCCATTAGGTATATTTATACGTGGCAAACTCTTGCGTGCGCTCGATCCTACAGGTAGGGCGCATGGTGCGGCTTATAACTGATCTAAGATAATAATTATGCACAACCTCCAGTTTGGAAAGCGTTAAATAGAAAGGGTGATTTTCATTCTTATCTTGTGGATAGTGAAAGACAGTGTAACGTTCTTGAATTTAGAGCAAAAAGGGAATGAAGTGTCTTTTAATATGTTGCCGGTCGAATGGTTTGTCACTCTATTAATTGTTATGCAACATGAAAAATATTTCTCCACTTTTTCGTCACATATTTTTTTATTAAAAAAATTAAAAAAAAGTCAATGCGCTGGCAAAAAATAGTGCGCGCGCTGATGATAAACCGGGAATTGGCCTTAATTAAAGAAATTTATAAACAAAGAGAAAGAACGCAAAATATTCATTTATCACCACTGGAAGGTAAGCCAGACTAGTTTTCGGGTATAGCAATCAGTAAGTCATGCAAAACTCTATTATTACGGGAAGGTAAGCTGGACTAGTTTTAAGGTAGCAAGTCATTAGTGTGTTCGGAGTTTCAATCCAGAAGTTGAGAATAATAAAATTATTATTTTTAACTGAAAAATGTATAAGCAAAGACAACACAAAATATTTATCCATCTCCACAGCGAAGGTGAGTTAGTCTAGTGGTAAAAGTTTAAGGCAGTAAGTCATATAGTTCTGAGTTCGAATCCTACAGTCGGGAATAGAACAAATTCCGTGCATTCTCCCTCTAATAACCAGATGACGATGATTGAAGAATTAATTTTTCATTTCATTTGTAAATTCTATCATTTCCTAATTAAAGTTAAGTTTTATTAACTTACGGAATACAAAAAAACAAGAGAAATAACGCATATTCTTCATCAATTGCCATAGAATGGCGAAGTAATGGGGATAGGAAAGTTATGAAGGAGTGAGAAAGAAGGTGAAGAGAAGCAAGGAAAAGGAGTGTTTTACTGTTATATTTAACGGTCTTTCAACGTTTTTAACTGGTCGGCTTTTTTTACTTCAAAGACTCTCGCTCAAACCTGATTTCGTTAATTCAGTTTATTTGTCAGAAAAACAACTTACCTTTACTCCTGACTCGAGAACTCACCTCCCGCTCAAGCTTTGTGTTGACCTTTAGGCTTCCGTCCTTACCACTAGACTACTTCACCTTATGCTTGGTGGTGAAGTTTTAATTTTAGGTATTTATATCTCTTTGTTTGTACATTCTTCAGTTTAAAAAAACCTGTCTTTACTCTTGACTCGATAACTTGAACTCACGCTCAAGCCTTGTGTTGACCTTTAGGCTTCCGCCCTTACGACTAGACTACTTAATCTTTGCTCGGTGTTGAAATTATAATTTTGGGAATTTATCTCTTTGTTTATACATTCTTTAGTTGAAAAAAAACATCTTGTCTTTACCGTCCCGACTCCAGAACATAAACTCCCGCTAAAACCTTGTCGGATGACCTTTAGGCTTCCGTCCTTCACTAGACTACTTCGCCTTTGCTTGGTGGTGAAATTTCAAGTTTAGGTATTTATTTCTTTGTTTGTACATTCTTCAGTTAAAAAAAAACTGTCTTTACTCTTGACTAGTATACAGTATACTAGTATACAGTTATGTGGTAAGGTCAGATGTAAAATTAAACACAACACCATCAAACGTACTACTTATGAAGCTAGTAACATACAGTTATGTGGTAACATCAGCAGTACACTTAACCACAATGTCATCTCCGGAAAAAAATTTGCAACCAACAGTATGTAATTAAATTGTAACATAAGCCGTAAGCTCATTGAAAACACCATGTCCAGTACCACCTTTGTACCTAATAGTAAATAGTTATATGGTATAGCATTAGCCGTACACTTAACCACAACATGCACCATCTTCTGTACTACCTTTGTAGCTTTAAGTGTAACTGCAGGGTAACGTAAAACGTAAACTTAACCGCAATACAATCTACGGTACCACCTTTGTAGTTACAAGTCTAACTGTAGGGTAATGTCAACCGTATGCTTTAATCGCAATATCATCTCCGGTACAATCTTTATAGCTACAAGTATAACTGTAGGTTAACATCAGCCGTAAACATTGTTATCCCCGGTAATAACTTTGTAATTACAGGTATAACTGTATGGTATCGTCAGCCGTAAACTTAACCGCATTGTTATCCCCGGTACTACTTTTGTAACTACAGGTATAACATTAGAGTAACGTCAGTCGTAAGCTTACCGGCACTATCATTTCCTGTACCATTGTTGAAACTACAAGTATAACTATAGGATAACATCAGCCGTAAGTTTAACCAAATTATCATCTCCAGTATTACCTTTGTAACTATACAAATATAACTGTAACGTAACGTCAACCGTAAGCTTAACCGCATTATATTCCCCTGTACTACCTTTGTAACGACAAATATAACTGTAACGTAACGTCAACCGTAAGCTTAACAGCATTATATTCCCCTGTACTACCTTTGTAACGACAAATATAACTGTGGGGTAACGTCAGCCGTAAACCTGCAATACTATCTCCGGTACTAGCTTTGTATCTACAGGTATAACTGTAGGGTAACGTTAGCCGGAAGCTTAACCGCAATACCATCTACGGTACTACCTTTGTAACTACAAGTATATAACTGTAGGGTAATGTCAGCCGTAAGCTAAACCACAATATCATCTCCGGTTGAATCTTTGTAACTAAAAGTGTAGAGTAACGAAGGCCACGAGTTTCACTGTAATATCATCTCCGGTACTACTTTTGTAACTACAAGTGATAACTGTAGGGTGACGCAAGCCATAGATATAGTCTGCACCACAACATCATCTGTGGTGTTACTTTTGCAGCAAAAAGTATATTGCTGTAGGGTAACGGCAGCCGTAGTGGGCACCACAATACCATTTCAAGTACTATCATGTTTGTAGCTATAGGTATACAACTGTAAGGTAACGTCAGCTATAGGCTCAACCGGTACTACTTTTATAGCTAAAGGTTGTAAGCGTTTATTCTAACATCAGCTAGAGGCTTTAATTGCAGCACAATCTCCGTTATACTTTTTAAACTAAATGTTATATACTTACATGGTAACAGGAACATTTTTTGTACAAGAATCTTCGAGCCGTCTTTAATGGGCTCAAAAACAAGTTGATCTTGAGTGAGTTTGTAACTCCGTTGAAAATCGGAGAGATGTGTTTACATCGGTAAACTGACAGTTGTCAATAATAGAAAATGGCTTGAAAAACGGATAATAATTATCATAAGAAAGATAGAATTTCCACCTCTCTAACTGTGTCAGGTCATACTAAGCTTCAGTTTCATGTAGAAACTTTGTTACCT
The DNA here is from genome assembly GCA_028564885.2 of Zoanthus sanctaehelenae. Classification (NCBI taxonomy): domain Eukaryota; kingdom Metazoa; phylum Cnidaria; class Anthozoa; order Zoantharia; family Zoanthidae; genus Zoanthus; species Zoanthus sanctaehelenae. The sequence continues at coordinate 14,561 of JAOTRI020037302.1, read as the reverse complement.
TTCAGTAACTGTAAATGGTCTATTTTACGTTTTTAAATGAAAACGAGGGTGTGTATTGCTTCAAACAAATACGATAATTCTTTTTGGCTGATAGCAAAGTTTTCCAGTCCTATATAAAAAGGAACAGAAGGGCACATTTGCTTGTTCGCTGCATTGAACACGGAAACGGAATTGATTTTGTTCAAGATCGAAAGAAACAGAGCGTCCAACATTATCAATGCTCTCAGCTTTCGGTATTAAAATCACTAAGCTAGAAATATACAAAAGGCATTTCGTTCTTACCTGCTAGCTATAGAAATCATGTTAAAACGAATTGGGTGCCCCGAGACAACTATATCTGTCATCAAGTATTTAAGCAAGCCAGTCTTCATTATATATCTTCAATAACTTCAACAATTTTTGACTTGTTTTAGTCTTGCCAACACGATTCGCTGCCGTTTCAAGTGATGAACAGGACTTTTTGCAAAATTGCTAATTTCATTTGCATAAAATGCATCGTTTTAGCGGGAATATTTTATCACGTTATTGGTCAACGGTCCGCTTAAACAAACATCTTAATTGTTTTACTTTTATTAAAAATAAATTCAAAGAAAATGTTCTTTGAAAGTAATTACTATTCATTAAATAGGTGCCGTGAAAAATTCCAGTGTGTGCTTGTGATTTTTAGCATGAGTTTTACAGGCTCGTTTCAGAATAGTGGAAAGTTTGTTAATAATTTACGCTCCTCAGCAAAACAAAATGAAAGTAAGGACATTTTTATGAATTTTATGCCTCGAAGAAGTGCTTTGAAACATTGAAACAAAGAGAATGTACAGTTCATTTAAAATTTATGGACGGTCAACTCAAACGTTTTTCCAATTTTTGTTTTTAAATGGCTGATTTTTTAAGTCAATTTATAATAGTATTTGGTTGTATAAGTTTAACAATCATAGTAATATCATACCTACAAAATACTCAATTTTTATTAGCTGACGAGCATGGAATCATTTCTTAATTCATGCAATTATTTTAGAATACCACGCCTGCTATGAATTAATCGCATGGACTATATTCTAGAGGTCTTTGCGGCGTGTGTATATTTTCTGCAAGACGACGTTTGTTGTAGTATTTGATGTAGATGTAATATTTTCGCAGCCTTGGTATAAATTCACTCATTAATTCTTTTCAAACTGTGATATTTCCTATACTAATATTATTTATATCATTATATTTGTGACTGTATTCCTTCCTCATTAAATGTAATCTTGCCTAATTCCATTTTCCCCTAAATTTTGTACGTATTACAAAATGTTTATAGGTGCAGAAACACTCACTTAACTTTTTAGACTTTTTAGGCTCAATGTAATCCCAATTTGTTGGAATTAAAGCTGAAGCGAGAAGGCTAAACCCTAATTTGTGGCCGAATGGTATTCTAAAACAGGGTGTAATTAACGGTACCCAGATCTCAGTATACAACTAATTTTCATATGTTTTGTCCAATTCTTAGTAATTAGTTTTGTTTCGATGATTCAGAGTTCATGTTTCTAGTATAGCCTTTTTCACTTTCAAGAACCAGCCCAGCAGTGATTACTGGGGTCGTAGATAATTGTTGCTTTAGTATTTTTGTTGTATAAGCTCTTGCATTCAGAGTTCTCGAACTTAGTTTTATAACAACGTATATACACATTAAAATTCAAAACAGCATATTCCGAAATGACAAAGTTCGCTGTTAGTTTACCAAAAAATTGTTCTGTATATTTTAAAAAAGGAAATTCTACTATAAAAAAGGAGATATTCAGTTATCGCTAAAGAATTCAGTTTAGTAATCAGTCAAATACTTTCCTTCAAATCTCAGTAATCTGCCAACCCAATTCACACCGTCAGTTAAGGAGACCCAGAAAATTAAACCATTTCTTCGCTACATGCAATAATACTTTTCAGATATCAACGTCAATACTTTGAAATGCCATAAAAAGTTTCAGAAATATATATAGCGGCCAAGGTTTTCAGGTTATACTTGCGCTGCATTTTGCATCCAAAATTCAGGTTTATCTTTTTGCTAGCATTCCCCTCGTCACCTCTCTTTGTGGCAAAACGCATGCAGCACCCAGATTGTGCGTGCTCAAAACCTAATGGACAATTGGCAGGGTCCACACGGTGGGATTCACCCCATCTAACAGGAGACGATTTGCTGTGAAATAGTTTTGGCACAAGTTCTTCAAATCATCAACTTGCTGCTTGCTTACATCAACTCTGGAGTAAATAGCAGCAGCATCCCTGATTTGCACACCAATGAATGCTAGTGTGTGAAGCTTTAGGACAGACCCACTTGACAGCTTGTCTATCTGCAACAGTGCCTTAATTAGGTAAGCAAAGTTCCATGAAAATCTCTTGGATTCCAGACCAGTGAATCTGTATGAAAAAGGGATTCCCTTCTTTCTCTTCTCACTAAACCACCGTTGCCAAGTTGCTTCTGGTCCACCAATTGAGGCACCAATAGTGGTTTTGTCAGTTTGGTTCACATTGGCAAAGGGTGAAAAGTAAATGGCACAGTTATTAAGCTCGCCTGACACGGATGACAACCATTTCATGTCAGCTGAGATCAACTGGAATCTAAATTCAACCACATGGCCTTGGTCTGTAGTGAGTTTAGTTCCCTCTATACGCTTCATTTCTTCTACCAAATGCTTGGTGTATTGCTTCATCAAGGGAGTGTCTTCAGCACAATTAGCACCCATCAGAAGGTGGTTCTCGTTGCAGCTCTGCACCCTGTTTAGAAGGTTCAGAATGCTGACCAGGTATGCTATAAATTAAGAATTAAAATCATGAGGGACCATTTAACTAAAAAAAGTGGTCATCACTAGCTCCCACAAAAAATTAATGCTAAAGAAAGTATCCAATAAATAATATTTTAAAGACATTATTTTAATACTGCACTACTATACATACACTATATCACTATCATCTGAAAGTGCAAAAAGCAATACCTGTTGCTGTTTTATCTTTCCCAAAGGGAGCACCATCTGCACCAATGGCTACATGCAGAACTCCTTTCATGCCATTGAACCAATGTAGGCAGGGGTTTTTCGAATCCAGAAACAAGTACATATCAGCTAATCTCAGCAGGAAAGGTTCCAAGGGCCTGTAAACACCAGATGTTGATTCCAGGGAATATTTGCTTGCCAGGTCTTCCAATGATAGCACTTTACCAATTTCTATGGCTTTGACAAAACTCATGAGTAATTTGTAAGGCAAATTTTTTGGAACTTCACATCCTTTCATAAGTTCTGTTTTCTGGTTTTTCTTTTTCTTTCCAGTTTCTTTTACCACATCTGAACTATTTCTAATGCTTGTGTACTTTCTCTTACTAATGAGGCCTCCTTCATATACAGTACACCCAAGCTTCTCACCTGATTTCCTTCGCTTTGTTCGTAATGTTTTATTTTGCTCTTGACAATACCTGTAATTATCTCTTGCATGCAAATATCTGAGTTGCTAATATAATTGGTCATCTCAGGTTTTGAGGCGGTGGATATTAATGTCGTCCACAAACCATCAAGCACTGGTTTGTTGTCTTGGGGTGATTTTTTTGTGGCTCCAAAACAAGTATGGATTGGCCTAAGTGCAGCCAGGGTCTTTTTTCTGCGTCTAAAAAACTGCTTTCTGGAAAGATTAAGCTTTTCGCTATTTGTTGGCAGAATTTTGCTTGAGATAGTAGGTCCTCTGTCATCTTTTATCTTTTTGGCTTGATACCCACTGTCGTCATTGACTACATTTTCCAAGTCAGAAATTTGTGCATTATAGTTAAATTCAATATATTAATTAACAAACATATTATATTTTTTGTAATCACTTGTAACAACAAATATGCAGATTTATAATAGTCCAGTCTCTATCAACTCCTTTTTTTTAGTCTAAAGGAGCTTTAACTAAATGAAATCACTTAATGTGTATTTAGGCACCAAATCATATCACTTACAGCTTCATATCATTCAGGCAAGCTGGCAAAATTATATATTAGAATGGACCATTTTCCAAGGAGCTTTAATTAAATGAAATCATTTAATGTGTATTTAGACACAATTCATATCACTTACAGCTTCATATCAGTTAGGCAAGCTGGCAAAATTATAAACTAGAATGAAGCATTTTCCAAGAAGCTTTATATATTAATGAAATGAAATTACTTAATGTGCATTTAGACACCCATTCATATCACTTACAGCTTCATATCATTCTGGCAAGCTAGCAAAATTTAAAACTAGAATGGACCATTTTCCGACTAGAATGGGTTTATAAGTTTATAGTTTGTTTACATTTATGATCACAAATCATGTTGTACATAGGAAATGCGCGGAACAAAATATAATTTATACAAACCTTTCGCTTTTGTCTTCGAATATGCTCTTCAGTTTTGTGAAGTTTCGAATTCAAAGCTTCAAGTTCCGTCGCCTTCTCATCTAGTTGCAATTTCAGCTTGCTTATTTTAGTGTCTTGTTCGACCAACGCAAGGGCCAGTTCTTGTGATCTCTCCTTTTTTAAGCGGTTATATGCAGCAAGGGGAAAGCGTTGTTTTCGCCCACTCGAGGTTACCCTAAACACCCATGACATTTTTTTTGTATTAGGACAATAGCTTTTAATATGTACATTTTTAATAAGATGAGATATCGAACTAACATCGTATGACTTTCGATTTTGGTGTGAGTTTCGACATTCAGAGAAAATCTTCATTGAAAAGCATTACCTTGAATGCTCCTCGGCTGGAATATCTTCGCAATTTGCTATTCCAATCATACTACTTTCCTCGATTAATTTTTGCGTATTACGCCTTCATTACACACCAATGGAAAGCTAATGAACTGAAAAATACAAAATAAGGTGCCATTTCTGGCTGCATTGTACCCAGGCTACGAAAATCCCAGTTGAAATCCGCCGATTTGGCCCAAAATCTTTTCACTGAAATACCCACAGGGCTTTGCCCGCTCAAAGCCGCCATCTTGAAAAATGTGACCCACCGGCTGACGACCCATCTGGGGAGTAGTCTGGCCCCAGCGTGCCAGAGCAGTTCATTGTAGCTGTACGTCATAATTTATTGCTCAGTTTAAATTTATTACATTAATTTATTAGTATTATAATATTTATTAATTTATATATATAGATAATATTGATATTTCTGTAGATTTGTTTGCTAGTGTGTATGTTAATCAAGAATCCTTGCTCGATATGTAAATTTAATGTTCACAATAACCATAAGGCTATTTTTTGTGATATTTGTCAATTTTGGACTCATCTTAAATGCACATCTTTTTCCTCTGCTGAATATATTGCTTTGTCAAATTCACCAGAAGACTGGTTCTGTCCTTCATGTATTACTGAATTATTCCCATTTAACCATCTTGATGATACTGATTTCTATTTTGCCCTATGTGACTTTAACTCTTGTTGTTTTGACTCTGACATTTTGTGTTTTAGCGTTCTCTACCAGTTGTTTAACAGCAACAGAGGATTCTCAGTTAGTGGGTACATTGTGTTTAGTAAGAAATTATGGTCTAAACTGGATGTCATGAATGGCCAAGTATAAAAAAATGCTGTGAGTAATGTGCTCAAACCTCAGAAAGTGGCAGTAGGGAGCTGAGACGTAACTACAATACCCAGTAAAACACAAAACAACCGAAGAAAATTAAAAACAATAATAAACCAATACCTACCACTTATGTATAAGGTCTTACTTAATTTATTTAATCCCCTTCGTCTCCTGGGGGACATAAGGCCGCCACAAACTGCTTCCACTTCAGCCTATCCCTATCCCTATGTTACGCCTCTCCTAGAGTAAGATGTTTCTCAGCAAGTTCCGATGTTATGGTGCGACGCCATGTTGTTTTAGGCCTTCCGGGTTTCCTCTTTCCAGGTGGAGTCCACCTTACGACTATCCTGACGGTGCGATCTGGCTCCATACCAAGGACATGCCCCAGCCACCTCATACGCCTACACTTGATTTCATCAGTGAGGCATCTAGTCTTCATCGTCTTATAAAGGTCTTTATTCGATATCACATTAGGCCAGAAAATACCACCGACTCTTGTAAGGCATCTGTTGTTAAAAGCATCCAGGCATTTTATATCGCTTTGGACAACTCGCCAGCATTTGGAGCCATAGAGAAGAACAGATTTCACATTGCTGTTATAAATGCGGATCGTGGATTTCTGTCAGAGCTGCTTCGACCTCCAGATGGAGCGCAGGACTGCCCAACCGTGTGTTGATGTCTTTATGGGTGGATTCGTCTGTGTTCACAAAGCCTTCCAAGATAGGTAAAGTCATCCAATCCAAAGGTTCTCTGTCTACCATGATTGGCTCAGTGGTGGGTGCACTGATTTCATTTATAGGGTCTTGGTCTTGGTGGTGCAAATATTCAGGCCAATCTGCTTGGCAACACACTTTAGTGTATCGGTCTTCTCTTGCAAATGGCGATGGATGGTGGAAAGGACAGCTAGGTTGTCTGCAAAGTCCAAGGATTCAAGATGGGAAAGAAGCTTCCATTGTATTCCTCTTGGCTTATCTAAGGTGGTTTCGCACATAATCTAGTCGACTGCAAGGAGGAAAAGTATGGAAGAGATGCTACAGCCCTGTCTAACACCTGACTCCACGGGAAACCATTCCATCAACGATTACACTGCATTCAAAATGATGGTAAAACAGCTTGATCATAGTAATAAGCTTTTCAGGAACTCCATAAAGTTGTAGTATTTTCCACAAGGTGTCACGTTGGAGACTATCAAACGCCTTCTGAAACTATATGAAATTGATGTAAAGGGGAAAGTTTCGTTTTAGGCATTGCTCTATAATATTTCTGATAGTAAAGATTTGGTCAATATATCTTCTTCCTTTTCTAAATCCTGCTTGCTCTTCCCTCAGCTTCTTGTCAATAGCAAGATTATTCGTCCCAAAACGATCCGACAGAGGACTTTCGAAGGAACGGAAAGTAACGTAATTCCTCGCCAGTTGTCAAAGGACTGGATGTTGCCTTTCTTGGGATGTTTTACAATACGGCCTTTGGACCAGTCATCGGGGATAGTATTTGAGTCCCAGACAGAGCGGAATAATGAAAATAATATCATTATTCTTATTAATATTATTATTCCATAACACACACACACAAAAGATAAGCAACATTGTTGGAGCTCTAAACAAAGCATCTTTTCCTTCAGGGGACATTGAGATTACGACGTCTCGTGAAAACCATCTATAAGCAAAATTCAACAGAATGCTAAACGAACTAAAAAATCTAGATCATTATTTATTAAGAGACCAGGTCGTGCAACTTAAACCAAAATGTTTAATCTTTGTCACCCATCCCAAGTTTCTCAAACATTTTAGGGCCTTTTCTGAAATGAAAGACATTGAAAATAAGAAATAACCATGATCTGTCACCAAGAGCTAGCATTTTGCACCGAAAGGTAATACAAGAACTTGTCTATTTTCACACGACACAGTCTCCCAAAAAATAATGAGTCCTTTATTGGAATTACATACTGAATCTTGGTCCATGTTAATTCGAAGGCCGATTTGCCGCATTTCACTGACCCAGAAACTCTCCAGATGAGGCATCAGTGCTTCGCAACATGCCTTAGCAATATTTGCCGTCAGCCGACTGAGGTCTTTTGAACGATGATGTGACGAGCTACCTTCATTCAGCAGGTAAACATCAGTCCACTGGATTCTAAAGAGGTTTGGTCTGGTAAAATCGCAACTGCTGTGCACCTTAATACATGGATAGGAGTCCAGATTCATGCCATCCACAGGACTACATACACTGCATACAAAATAGAAAAATTACTCCATATAAGCGACAGGTTAAGGTCAGGATTCCGACTTTACTACAGATTATATGGTAACTCAGTAACATGTGTCACGTCTAGATGGGCGACCAGTGTGAAATGCATTGAATATATATAACAATTCCATTAACGCATGACATACAACGGTGCAATGCATCAGTGTCGATGTAGAACGTATTGTGATTCATTTGATCCACGTATGTAGAGGATATTACGGTGGTGTGAACATATTAAGTTAATCTTCGAGTGGTAAAAATACTTCACGAGTTAGCGTAGCGTAGCAAGGCTCAAAATTACAACAACTAATATATCCTTTTGTAACTAAAAATTCAGGAGCGGTCGCAATTTTGCGATTAACTGCTTTCAATTTTGAGACTAAAATTTTACAACCAATCACAAACACAGAGGGTAATAATAATCTTATATTGACCTTGATGAAAGTAATAATATATACAATAAATGCATATCACGTGAGTACAAGGACTATATTGTTGTAATAACCTCATATCGACCTTGATGAAAGTAATAATATTTAAAACTGCCAGGAAACAAAGCTAACATACACTAACCTGTGGCTAGGACTCGTCTCTTGGCTTGATACCCATTCCACAAATAGATGCTGCTCGGGGTTTTTACCAGGAATACCCGTATTAATACTAAAGTCGTGCATTTCGCGCATGGCTTGTCGCAACGCCTGGAGGTTATCTGCATTCATCTGAACCATTATGCCATCTAAAAAGGTAGCAGTTGATTTCATCAAACTAAACAATGTTAAACATACTGTAATCTCAAACAAGGGTGAGGTTCTACAGCAGGGGAGCGGAAGAGGGAGTAGATGTGGTTTGGGGATGTTTAAGGGGTTAATAGCAAACACATGGGGCAATTTGAAAGGCAAGGTCACTTTTTTCAAAATCCGTGGAAAAAATGGAGGAAGACACAAAACTTAAATATGAGCCATGATTTGCTTCATTCACCAGTTAAAACATCAGCTGGGTAGCATTTCATGGCCAGTTATCATGCAATGGTTTAAAGAGCAGTTAGGAACTGATGATTAGTTGTCTGTTGCATGGATACATGCATTGTGGAACATAAAATATTTGTTAATAACCATGAGAAGTCTTCTTGTATGTCTTTTCGTAATTAAACTGTACGCACGAACCATTTTCAATTTTAATAACTTTTTTAGTTTAATCTCCTATAAATGAGGAAAGGAAAGGAGGAATCATGAATATGACGGGTTTCCCTGAATTACCTTCACCCATAACAAAACAACAACTTGTATGTGGTGTGGATTAGCAAGAGAGTGCAACTTATTCAAAACTTCTCATTTAGACAAAAAAACGTAAAAGAATCATATTGGTTGAATTTTACAACATGGGAAAAAAAGGATAAAATTCGAAGAACTAGACTACAATGATTTGCATTTTCTTCTCGCTTTGCCTAAAAAGTGATATGCTAATTAACAACTAGAGCCCCAGGATAAATGGACTACGAGTGATAGCCATGAGGCTGCTGGTTGAATGACTCTTTCAAACTCGTAGTCCATGAAGTTGAGAGGTCTAATTGTTTTAGTATAAACCTACTAATCAATCAAAAAGGATACACAAATATGTTGCTGGCTTGAATTGAAAATTTCTTAATTTAAAACATTTCGTGTTAGAAAACTTTTTAGATAAATATTTTTCCAAGTTGTTTCATCCAAATTTGTAAGCTTGCAATCATTTTCCCATTTCTTTTGAGCATCAAGTGACAGCGTGCATTTTTCCTTTAAGAGCGCTTTATAAATTGAAATTTAATTTAACTGTTGGTGATCAAGTAATTTGTATTACAGAGAGCTATATCAACAGTCGTTCACTCAGACAAAAAGGCTACAGGTGCAGAAGTACACCCGAGAATTTCGAACACAGTCACCTAATACACAGCTAAACAGAAACATTCTTAAAACTATTTACCAGCTCTAATGCATTCCGTTTTGTACCATTTATTCGCAGATAAACTAACAAATATTAACACCATCAAATAGGGGAACCGCAATGTCATTAACTAGTCATTATGGACATCCAGAGGAGAGAGATTCCCAAAATGGTTTAAATTTTGAAACTCGCTACACCCCCTTTATCTTCTAAAGATAATCTGAATGCTCCCTTATCAATCCCTATCTGACTCTCACGCCTCCCATCCCTAGCACCCTGGATCGGCCATACGTGGGGTAAGATTTGCCTATCCCTATCTGACTTTCACGCACCAAGGATCGGCCACACGTGGGGTAAAATGAGTCAATCTCAATTCAATTCTCACGCTTGACACCCCAAGCACCCTGGATCGGCCATACATGGGGTAAGACTTTTGTCCATCCTTATCTGACTCTCACGTACCAAAGATCGGCCACACGTGGGTTAAAATTAGTCAATCTCATATCAATTCTCACGCTTGACACCCCAAGCACCCTGGATTGGTCCGCATATCTCACTCCAAGGATTTATCTCTGTATACAACAGTTTTCCTCTTCTGCAAATTTGACACAAAGACCTGAGCTGTCCAGCGATTAAACATGAAAGAAGGGCAACCACTTCCTTCACATTTGACGTCAAATAAAACATTTTGTTTAAAATTGCTAACAAATATTAAGTGCTTCGTTTTCCGTGCTTTCAACGTTATATATGGAACCGTTTATAATCAATAGAGATACCATGTACCAGTTAGATTTGCTTTATTATACGATATATACGTTACCTTCCACAATGCTTAGCTTAGCAGTGTAAGGACTGCTGGACTTCAAAGCTCCGTTAAACACCACAAAACTTGCTCCGGTTACTGTGCAAAACAAAAGACTTATTAACCATTAATCTGGACATTATTATCTTTAAGCATGTATCGCGGTAGTTTAAAGAGAAGGTACATTTCATTATTCAGGGAGGAGAAAGTGTAACGCTACAATCTTTTTCTAAATTATGGAACTCTTTTTTTGAGTGATTTCCTTCTAAGAATCTTAATCCCGATTCTGTCCGCATTTCTAGCAAATCAAACTAGAAAATAAAAAACAATAAAGACATTGGAAAACGATGCTAGTAAGTAAGTAAGTGAGTAAGTAAGTGAGTAAGTAAGTGAGTAAGTAAGTAAGTAAGTAAGTCAGTCAGTCAGTCAGTCAGTCAGTCAGTAAGCAAGTAAGTAAGTGAGTAAGTAAGTAAGTAAGTCAGTCAGTCAGTCAGTCAGTCAGTAAGCAAGTAAGTAAGTGAGTAAGTGAGAAAGAAAGTAAGTAAGTCAGTCAGTCAGTCAGTAAATAAGTAAGCAAGTAAGAAAGTGAGAAAGAAAGTAAGTAAGTAAGTAAGTGAGAAAGAAAGTAAGTCAGTCAGTCAGTCAGTAAATAAGTAAGCAAGTAAGCAAGTAAGAAAGTAAGTAAGTCAGTCAGTAAATAAGTAAGCAAGTAAGTAAGTAAGTGAGTAAGTAAGTAAGTAAGTCAGTCAGTCAGTCAGTAAGCAAGTAAGTAAGTGAGTAAGTGAGAAAGAAAGTAAGTAAGTAAGTGAGAAAGAAAGTAAGTCAGTCAGTCAGTCAGTAAATAAGTAAGCAAGTAAGTAAGTGAGAAAGAAAGAAAGTAAGTAAGTAAGTGAGAAAGAAAGTAAGTCCGTCAGTAAATAAGTAAGCAAGTAAGTAAGTGAGAAAGAAAGTAAGTCAGTCAGTCAGTCAGTAAATAAGTAAGCAAGTAAGAAAGTAAGTAAGTCAGTCAGTAAATAAGTAAGCAAGTAAGTAAGTGAGTAAGTAAGTAAGTAAGTAAGTAAGTAAGTAAGTAAGTAAGTGAGAAAGAAAGTAAGTAAGTCAGTCAGTAAGTAAGTAAGTAAGTAAGTGAGAAAGAAAGTAAGTAAGTCAGTCAGTAAATAAGTAAGCAAGTAAGTAAGTGAGTAAGTAAGTAAGTAAGTAAGTAAGTGAGAAAGAAAGTAAGTCAGTCAGTCAGTAAATAAGTAAGCAAGTAAGTAAGTGAGAAAGAAAGTAAGTCAGTCAGTAAATAAGTAAGCAAGTAAGTAAGTGAGAAAGAAAGTAAGTAAGTAAGTAAGTAAGTCAGTCAGTAAGCAAGTAAGTAAGTAAGTAAGTAAGTCAGTCAGTAAGCAAGTAAGTAAGTAAGTAAGTAAGTAAGTAAGTCAGTAAGTAAGTAGAAAAGTCAGTCAGTCAGTTAGTAAGTAAGTAAGCAAGTAAGTCAGTAAATAAGCAAGCAAGTAAGTAAGTGAGTGAGTGAGTAAGTAAGTAAGTTAGTCAGTCAGTCAGCGTGTTAGATAAAACTACAGATAAATTTCTGGCCCTCCCTAAAATATTGAACTTAAATTATGAAATTTTGTACAAATATTGAAAATGATAGTAACAATTAAAAATATTTAAAAAATAGGAATAAAACGTCAGCTTAAAATATTTCTTTTTAAAAACGCTGACTGATTTTAATGTTCTAATATTCGAATCTATATTGTTCCATTCCTTTATAGCTCTAACAAAAAGGCTTCTCCCACCCTCTGTAGACCTTTTGTACTTCGCAAACATCATGTTCAGCTGACTGTAAAGAGTCGTTCGAAAGTGAATGTTAGAGTTCTTTACCAAAAAAGTATTTAAAGAGTTGGGGATGGAGTAGTTCTTATTTACTCTTATAAAAAAGAGTGTATGGGCAATAGCCAGAAAATAGGCACCTTGTCTTGGCTGGTTTTGTATGTTGATTGCTTGTGTTTTGTAGCCCTGGTCACTCTGCATACAAACCAGGTGTGAGTCAGCCTTGGTACTGAAGCTTGCTTGAAAGGCCATCACAAACTCATCAGCTCCATTTAACACCTTTAACACCTTCAATGAAAAAAAAGAACAGGCGTCCCAGAATATATAGTGGTAATACAATTAAGTAGTGCCCCATTAGGTGTGTAATCTTACGAGTGATTCACAAAATCAGATCATTTCAAAGCAGAAGTGGATGGACCACTCACAAAACAAGCTAACTCTACACCCTGTACCGCGCACTGGTAGTGGTTAGTGTACCGCTCATCATATGAACAAGATCAACTTATTATACCATGTACCAGGTAATCAGGCCTGGAGATTTCAAAGACTATCTGAAAGCAGTTTTTGGTTCCCTGTATCAGATTCATGAGAAATTTCCGAAAAATGTTTTTTGGCTCGGTAAACTTTAAACATGGGAGCTTTACAAAAAAGAAGGGCTGAACATTTGTAATAAATACAATTTTAACATTACGCATTTTTAAAAATTGATACATTAAATTAGTTATTAAGTAAATCTGAATGGCTATTAGAACTCCACTCTGTCAAGGCCTTGCAATGAGCATTATTGTGTTTTTTACAAAAATTCAGTTTAAAGTGAGAAAAACCTCATTATTAAAAATAAGATCGTCATTGTCAAAAAACAATTTTTGGGTTCCGTTATTTTCATGAAAAGAACCGACAAGTTTCCATGAAAAATCCAGGCCTGGCTAATGGGTGATGGACCATCAAGGAATAAAGCTATACCCATCCGATGTACCGTTTGAACAATAGTAGCGGTTTATGAACCATTTACTACATTTGTAAATTTGTTACTTACTGACTTTATTCTTGGTTAAAACTAATATTATAGTAGTTACCAAATGATAATCCATAGGTTATTACTTCACCAGAACTATTTTTAAATTTCACTCCATGATTTGCCATTTGAAGTCTGGGCCTTTCTTGGATAGCAATGTCCAGTGCTTTCCATTCATCCATTTCTCCATTTTTACAAAAAAAACAACACATACGACAACAATAAACGCCCACGAATGTAATAGTAACCACAAATATAATAAAATTAACCACAAGAGTAAAACAAAGACTTCGGAAAACCGAAACTTCACTCAAGTTCATGTGGTACTAAAAGGACAAAAATTCACGTGCATGAACAAATGACCCAGCGAGGTGTAACAAGCAATGTTCCGTTCTCAATTTGTGCCCTACCGCTTACGGAGCAGCTAAAGTCCACCTGGTACCTTTTCTTTACTAAATATATTATAAATTGGCGCTAACCATAGAATATCTAAAGTCCCTCACCCTACCCGCACTGATGCTGATGTGTCGATTAAGTTTATGTTGAATGCTGTTGGAAATAATTGCTCTTTAATTGTTGGATTGCTAATACTTATCAAAACATTCAATTTGTTTGAGTAAAGTTATTTCACTTGTGGTGATTTGTTATTCTATTGGGTGATAAAACATCTACAAAACATTCATTTACTCTTTTCTTTCATCCATTTTTTCATCTATGCACCAGCACGTCAACCAAACATTTCACTTTTTTTCCTTTATCCATTTCTCCATCTATGCACTAGCCCATCTACCAAACATTCATTTACTCTTTTCTTTCATCCATTTTTCCATCTATGCACCAGCCCGTCAACCAAACATTTTGCTCTTTTCTTTCATCCATTTCTCCATCTATGCACTAACCCATCTACCAAACATTTCTTCACTAAAGATCCAACTCTTAACCTTTTCACCGACATTTATACTTAATTATACTTAAAAATTTCAAAATCCAATTACTTTATGGCCTGCCATTATAGATCTATTGTTTTTTCGATTTGCAGCCTTTTAATTGGCGAAACTGGCTGCAGTTTAGGTGATTGTATTCGCAAACATATTTATGATGTTCGTAATAATGATTCGACTAAACCATTTTCCCGACATTTTAATTTGCCTAATCATTCTCTTTCAGATTTTATTGTTTTTGGCTTGTCTTTGGTTAGCGGCGAC
>JAOTRI020037211.1:0-18025 GCA_028564885.2 Zoanthus sanctaehelenae | reverse complement strand
CTATATAAACTCTACATTTTCTCTCTTTCTTCCCTTTACTCCGACGAAGGACTAACGTCCGAAACGTCACTAAGTATAGAATTTACGTTTTTATTACCAAATTATGAAAAGAAACTGCCTTTCCCAGCGAACAAAAACTACAACTGCTCAAAATTATCCATCTCATATGATCGACAAATTGGTGGAATATATGCTACAAATTCAAAGATTATCTCATCAATTTAATTACTATCGTAGCTGTATTATAGCCTTGGATGAGACTGCTGTTTGGGCAGATATGGTATCTCCAAACACAGTTGACATTACTGGGACAAAAGACATTCCATTAAAAACGACAGGGAATGAGAAAGTCCTAGTTTCTGTTTGTTTGACAGCCAAAGCTGACGGCACAAAATTGAAGCCTTTTATAGTGTTTGGTGGTGCTAAGCGTGAGAGCAAGGCATTAAAAGACGAATTTAAAGCTCGTTGCTGTGTTGCTTCATCAGCAAATGCCTGAATGAACGAAGAACTGACTATGCAATATGTTAACTCGATAACTGGAAAGTTTGCATTTTGTCGTCTCTTGCTTGCATGCGACTCTTTCGAATGCCATTCAACAAATGAAGTGAAGAAGACTTTGAAAATGGCCAAAGTAGATTCTGTTGTTGTCTCCTGTACGAAGTATATCCAAGCTCCTGACGTCTCATGAAAAAAAACCATTCAAAGGACATCTGACTGATCGTTAGGACGAATGGCTAAGTAATGGTGTTCACGGATACACAGCTGGTGGAAACATGAAGCTACCGCCAAGACGCAAAGTTGTCGAATGGGTTCTGGAGTCTTGGGATGCTCTACCTGAAGATTTAATAAAAAAGTCTTTCAAAAGCTCACTACTTTAAATCAGGCTCACCCTGCGCAGCTGGTTTGTCCCTGTTGAACTGATGACCAAACAGCAATGTTCGATGATCCATTACTGCAGATAAACCCATTTGAAATCAATGAATCGAACAGGGAAGAAGCAGCAGAATCATTTCACCTTATCGATGAAGATAAGGACGAAGATGCTTTGGATGTTGAACTTTAAGAGTTTCTAAGTTTCTTCGTTTACGATCCTCTAGTATTGCCTTCTTTGATGAATAATATTTTAAACCAATTTATTTGACTTTCAAAATTTGCCTCTAGAATAAACCTGCTGCCATTGTAGTAACTTAATTTTTCATACAAGCAAGAGGTTTAAATTTGCCCTGTTTTTACATGTAAAGCCTTACATGCGAATTTAAGAGTGCGATTCCAAAATAGACGCCTCCCTCCAATACACGCCGCATCAAGTTTGTTCAAAAGTTAATAAACGCCCCCGGCGTGTATTAGAGAAAATACGGTAACTGTAAATAAACTAAATGTTCTGTTAAAAAAGAAGCAATGAAAAAATTGGCAAATACATTCAATACAAAAACAGGCGAAACTACAAAAACAAAATATATATATGTAAATGTAAATCAACTAAATGTTCTATTTCAAAAGAACAAACTATTGACTAAGTAGCAGCCTTGAATTGTTATTTGCATGACTTGTCGAAGCGGTGTGCTATGATTCTAGTGTTTTGCGGATGCGAAAGAAACCTTTGTCAATCACTTGGGCATTTTTAAAGTCAATAGAGTGATTTGAAGACCAAGCGTGTTTAGCGATATTAGAAGGCCGCTACCCTAGTAAATACTCTGTTCTCTTGAAACAGAACAATTAGTTTATTTACATTTATATATATTTTTTATTTTTATAGTTTCGCCTGTTTTTGTATTCAATGTATTTGTCATTTTTTTCATTGCTTCGACAAGTTATGCAGACAATTTTAGGTCGCTCCTTTATCTACAATCTATTTTTTTGTAGCAGAACAATTACTTTATATTACTTATTTACATTATTTTTTCTCCCATTGTATTATATTCTTTTTATAGTCTTATCCACTTTTGTATTTAATGTAGTTGTTATTTTTCCATTTTCATCCATTGAAGGCTGTAGCCTGACAGCCGAAAGCTTTGAACATTTTTTACTTGTAAATAGTCAGTGAACGTTTTTAAATTTTTAATATGTTTTATCCTGACTACGGTTTCTCTATTTTTTAAAATTGGAGAGTTGCTTTAATCATTTATTATTTGAGTTAGAAATTGCGCAAGCAACGATTAAAAACCAATGTCCGAAACGTCAGTAAAAATTCTTTTTTATAAGGGGTATATTTTTTTTTTCTGGGAAAAATCATACCATTTTAGTTTTCCAACATTGTCTTTTGTGATTTCTAAGCATCTGCGAATATTGAATTTTTATAATTCTTTTCATGTTAATGTACATTTATACTTAACACTGACATTTTTTTAAAGCGCAGTGGTACGTTACAATAATAATAATGACAATAATAATAATAATAATAATAATAATAATAATAACAATAATAATAACAATAATAATAATAATAATAATAATGATAATAATAATAATATCCTATGATACAAATATACACTATGCTATGGCCTTGGAAAGTTACAGCGTAGAAAGTGATTCCCATTTTTATAATGATTTGCCCGAGTTCCATTTTGAATGGCAATTGCTTTTTCTACGTTTTCGGCTATACTAACTTTATGAAGAAAAAGTTGGTTTTTGCTCTTTTAATTTACAAGAAAATATGTTTATTTTTCCCAAAAAAATAATATTTATATATTCATACACTATATTTATTTAGAAATTCCAGTTCAGCATTGCTGACCAGTTGAAATGGAGATGTGTACAAAACAATATGAATAAATTGCGTATATACATTGAAAAAGTAAATTTAAAAATAGTTAATAAATAAAAGTGAAGATTAACTGAGCTGATTAAAATCTTGTTTGACTTTCAGTTTAAAACTAGAGATTGATCATGGCGTAAGTTACGAGGAAGAGTGTTCCAGGATTTGGCGGCATTATACTTAAGAGATGACTGAAATTTAGTTGTCTTGGCAAGGGCCTGGCGGAGAAGATTTTTATTTCTAGTATTGTATTTATGAATCTGCTCCGAGGAGTGGAAGTAGTCTAATAAATATGCTGGAGCCAGGCCATTGAAGCACCTATAAGCCTCTATACACTTGTGGTATTCTCTGCGGCACTGTAGAGATGGCCACTTCAGTGTTTGTTTGATGTCAGTATCGGTAGCCTTGCGGCCCGCTATTAATCCCGCAGCTCGCTTGAGAAGACGGTCAAGATAGTTCTTATTTCCCTGTCTGCAGCCTTCCCAAACACAGCTGCAAAAATCAAATAATGGCGAAACCATAGCATTAAACAGAGTAATGCATGCTGCTTTTGGGATGACTTTTGGAGCTCTACGTAGCATTCCAAGGTGGGACGAGATTTTGTTTCCGATATGTTTAATGCGTTCGTTCCATGTTAGGCATGGATCCAGAATCACACTCACATATTTAAATTTGTATACCCTTTCAAGATCTTAGTCATTAACACTTTGAGTGATTTAACATGAGAAAGTTTTGGTTCAACCACCCAACCACGTGATCAAGGTCTTGGGACAGGGCATCCTCAACAGTTTGCACATAACTGCTTCCAAAAAACAACAGGGTATCCACAGCATAGAGGTGAACTTTACATTACTTTGTTACTGAGGTGTATCATTAATGTACATTATGAAAATAGAGGTCGCAACACAGACCCTTGGGGCACACTACATAATATGGGTTCAACGTCAAAAAGAATACCATTAATGTTAACACTTTGAGTTCCCTTTGTAAAATACGCTTTAAAACACTTCACTAAGGACTTGCTTAGGGCAAAATCTGACAATTTTGTAAGTAGTAATAGTAATTGGTCGACGGTGTCAAAAGCTTTAGTAGATCAAAAAATGCCAGGCCTGTAAGTTTTCCCTTATGAATACTGTGCAGAATAGTGTTTGTGATGTCCATAAGGCTGATTATAGTAGAGTGTAGTGGACGGAAACCGGATTAATAACAAGATAGGAGCTTGTAGTTTAGTAAAAAAGTATACAAAATATCATGAACTGCCTTTTCTTGAATTTTAGAAAAGACTGACAGAACTGAAATTGGGAGATAACAGTAGATATCAGATTTTGAACACTGGAGTTACAATGGAATGCTTCCAGCTTTCGGTAATGGACCCTTCACTTATCGATCTGTTCATAAGTACTGTTAAGGGCGTGGCAAGTGCGCTGGCACCGTCCTTGAGAAGTCGTGCTGGAATATTTTGTAATCCAGTAGATTTGTTGCTTTTCAGTTTCTCAAGTTTCTTAGCTACAAAGGTTACACTAATTTGAGAAAACCTGAAGTTGTTTGAGGATCGATTTGAAGGTTGTCTGAGGGCCAATGACACAGAAGTCATACGCTGTCTCAGTTTTGCAATTGCAGTAGAAAAGTACTTAGTAAAACTCTGTGAGATCTCCTTAGGTTTCTGAATAACACCGTTGATGTCTTAGATTTGATAGAAATGACAGATTTCAACGTTTCCCACAATTTAGACGAGTCTTTCTTATTTTCTTCAATAACGTTTGAGTAGTAATCTTGTTTAGCATTTCCAATGAGGTGAATTGTTCTATTTCGCAGCTTAATCCATTCTAAGGATTAATCCATTCTTCAGATGAGTTTTGCTTCTGCGCCCGTTTATGATGGAGATCGCGTTTACACATCAGTTCTCATATTTCACACGTTAGCCATTATAAACCTTCAGCACGCACTCTCTTTGTGGCAAGAGGGGCGTGTTTATCAGCGTCATCAAATGTATTCCATCATTCATTAACAATTAAACTGGTATGCTCTTTAATACGTTGGTGTTAACTTTTTCCCACGAGGCCTCATGCAAATTAGCAACAAAGTTCTCGCTTAAGTAGTGTTTGACATTTCGGTATTGAATATTTTTGCCGGGGATTTGAAGTTTTTTCGTTCGTCTTGTCAAAGTTATCAATGAATGATCACTAATAGAGCACTGTAGCACACCCGACTTGATTATTTTTTCAGCATCATTTGTAATTGCAAGGTTTATTGTAGTTGAAGAGTGTACGGATATTTGTGTAGGCTCTTTAATACGTTGATCAAATTGGTACGAATTTAGAGGTTGCATAAGTTATTTAGAGATTTTTGGCAGTCTTTTACGAAGCATATCGCAATTAAATTCTCCGAGAATAAGTGTCTCAACTCCTTCACTGGCTAATTGTTTCAGAACGTTGTTCAAACTAGCTTTAAATGCGTCAAAATTAGCGTTATAATTAGGTGGTTTGTAAAGCGAGCATAAAAATTTTCTTACGATTCGGTAGAGTTAGCTACAGCCAAACAGTTTCAATATCTTGAATAAAAAGAACTAATCGTCGCCTAGCCATGAATTTTGTGCAGTAAAGTATTGCAGTGCCGCCTCCTCTTTGCGAGCCGTCACAATCTCTTCTTGTGATGAGCTCAGTATCAGACCAGAAGGAATTCAACCAGGTTTTGCTGAGACACACCACGTCAAACAGATTGTCCGCCATGAGGAATTTGAATTCATCGAGGTGTTAAGGCAAACTTTGGATGTTCAGATGAGCAATTTTGAGGCCAGGAGAGTTCAGTACTGACTAAGTTCATCCTGGATTAGGACAAATTTCACCCAATAGCAAGAGTAGAGAAGCCATGAACAAGTATTGCACGAGTATGGAAAATTGGCCATTTTCATCAAGGCAGATATCTCGCTTGTCCTGTTATTTGCTTTCATTTGTGTTAAAGATAAATGCAGTGTGGATACAATTTTACTAGCATAGAAACTGATTGAGATATGATTCAGATCACTGGAGGTAATCTGAGGCGATAGTCCTCTACGTAGAATGTAACTAATACAGAAAATATACAATGTTTGCAACTCGCGATTTTTGCGTACCGCCGCCGCCATCTTTCCGTGTATCAATATGATTGCGTAAGCAGTCAGGATGTTAAAGTTAAAACAAGTTTGTAGCCAAGTAATTTCTTGAACCAGATCTTTCCAAAAATTATTTGCAAAAATACATTCCCAAAACAGGTGTGACAGGATTTCCTCACTGTATTTACAATAACTGCAAAGTTGTTTCAACTGTTTTCATCTTGAATAGCTTTGTGTTTGTATACAATATGTGATTTAAGAATTTGTTTTACTTAATACAAGGCTTTTTTAACATCTTTTACTTCTTTTTACAATTTCAAGTGTTATTTGTGCTTTCAAAGGAAAAAGAAAAGATCAAATGCTAGTCTAGTTTCTTGTTTGGAAAAGTTGCTTCCGATTAAGAGACACCTTTTAAAGTGATTCAGCACTTCTCCGAACAAGAACATAGAAACACCTTTGCAGACGCTTCCCTTTTTAGTAATTAATTGTACTGTCTCACTACTATTTCTATCATTTATGTTTCCATTTTTTTATAACGTGAAGCACGCCACAATAATCTAGTTAATCATTCGTATTCCTGAACTCATTGTTCTCTTTTATCTATAGAAAATGCGACACCTCGTGGATGCCTTCCTCAAACTATGTTTTGTAGAAAAAGGAGGAGCCTGCAAATTTCATGTACAAATTATTATTATCCAGAAACCTGACTTGAACAAACACCATGCCTCTAATACATTCCTTAAGAAATGATTTAAGATTCTTTGGAAGTATTTGTCTTTTGTTGCCAACGAGGCACCCTAGCCAAGAGGCGAGGCTGACTTTGGCGGCAGAATCATAGTGCAGCGTGTAAAGCAGGAAAAATCTCAAATTCTGCGTTTACAAAGGACTTTTATCACCGTGTATGGGTGCCGTCACGTTGCTTATTCCTCGTGCTTCGTACATTTCTGAGAGCTGCTAGCCTGATTTGCTCATTGCGCGTGGTTCGAACGCTTGCGTTCTAGAATTCTTTCCTCGTTGTTCTAGCTGTCGTTTGCAATTATAACAAAATATTTCACCTCGTTGCCACTTGCCGAGAGGTACAACTAGTATTACAGTTACATTTCATCATGCCTATCCTGAATTCAAGAAAAGATACCAATAAAAATTTGAATGAATTATCTTGTTCTACAAAAGGAGTCGACCACTGAAAATTGATTCTGATAAAATGTCCAATATCATTCTATTGCACTGCAATTGGAAATAAATCATTTAAGTTTCCGCTAAAGTAACACCAAAACGCAGCAGGTTTTTTCTAACTATAGTAGACCCGCACAACCACGTGAAGAACGTGGCGCTGATATGCAGAGCGGAGGTAGAAAACCAGAGTACATGGAGAAACCTTACAGGTAGATGAAGTCAACAATTCGATGATGGGTTCAAAAACCCTCTCTCCATAAGATTGGGGGCCTCAGACACGCATTATCGCACACGTGGAACAGGGCAGTGAGGATGATTGAATGTCACGTGAGATGTCCCCGTCACGTGATAGGTTGTCAGTTTCCTGATGAAAACTGTGATATACAGTCGCAATGTTGAGTGAGTTGTGCGACCTAAATTTCCAGTAATTGATTTAAATTTTCTTTGTTGTTGATTCGAGGCTCTTACGTGCAGGTTTCTGATCAATCCGCAAATTAAGTAGAACACACTTTTTAGAAGTTTCCATTTTAAACTTTTTCGTTAATTTTAGCAGATTCGTACAAATTACAATTACATTAACAAACGATTCGATAGACAAGCTTAGAAATATTGCTTTGTGTGTGTATATAGATTGCAAAAAGGAATTAGCACTACTTTGTTTACCTTCCACAATTGATCCATACTCCTGTTTACAGCAATAATTTTTGATTTTCTGTTCAACACTCTCCCATATGACAACCTAAAATCGCACACTGTTCCTTTGGAAAATGAAAAAAATCCTTTAAAGTTAAAAAAAGAAAAACAGGGCAAGGAGTTTATTCTTAATTAGAAACTTGATTAAATTTTGATTCTTATATCGGGTTATTAACATGTTTGAGTAGATCTCATTATTATCATCAGTACCACCAAAATTACAACATTAGCACTTTATATCCACCACCATAAATATTACAACCACTATCGTCCCTATCACCACAATTATTAGTACTATCTTAATCTTTACCATACTATAATTTTCTTAATTATCATCATTATCAGTACTATCTTAATCTTTACCATACTATAATTTTTTTAATTATCATCATTATCAGTACTATCTTAATCTTTACCATATTATAATTATCTTAATTATCATCATTATCAGTTCTATATTAATTTTTACCACACTATTACCTAAATTATCATCATCAGAAGCACTATCTTAATCTTTACCGTATTATAATTATCTTAACTAGCGGTTTCTATTGACAGTGAAGTGCTGCGATATCCGAACAGCAAAATGTTTTTGTATGGATAAAATTATCAACAACGTCGATGTTCATACCCAATCCTACCGCATGGATCAATGTTGAGTTCAAAATTAATAAATAAAAATAAATCAAAAACGGACACAGTCAAACATAAAATGAACATTAGAATGAATATATATACAATTTATTTCAGTACAAGAATAATACAATTGTTTATAAACATGAACTCAACGTGAAACTGCAATAAAAGAAACTATCGCTTGTATGGAAAAAACGTATCAAAGAGTCGTTGTTCATAGCCGAGACCTACACTATGGATCACTTATATATTTATTTCAAGTAAAAACTTAGTTCAAAATTCTAAATAAACAAAAATAAATCCAAAACGGATACACACAAAACATGAAATCAGCATCAAAACGAATATATATACATTTTATTCACAAGAACCATTCAAATGTTTCAGTTTATAAACAAGAACTCAACATGAAATTACAATAAAAGAAACAATCGCTGACTTGCCATTCTGTGTCATCGTAGACCAAAAGACTCGGTCTGGCAAACAATTCAGAGAAATCGCCGGTTTGTGCTTTCAAGAACATGAAATGCTCCTTCGATTATAACACGATCCACGGTCTCTGTTGTGCGCGTCAAAAATATTACACAAATTTGCTCATAAGAAAGCTGAAAGACTCATAAATACACACTTTTATCTCTAGAAATGTTGCTAAAGCGACCTTGATGAGTACTTCCTGGAGTAAATAAAGTCACATTCAACATAATAAACTGAAAAGACGCAAACTCATCAAGCCTGGAGACAGCAAGAAACGAAACAGCCGCTGATTACGTTACAGTACTGCAGGCGCTAAAACCGAAATTGCTAGCCAGCAAGCTAGCTAGTCAGCCCACGAAATCGATTTTGCTCACGGTATTATCTTGCGCCACAGGAAGCCCACTCGTCTAGAATAGTTTGCTACTCACTCTCTTCGCTCACTCGCAGCAATTATCATCATTATCAATACTATCTTAATTTTTACCACGTTTTATCTCAATTATCATCGTCATCAGTACTATTTCATTTTTTACTACACTATTAACTCAAGTATCATTACAACCAGCATCCTTAAAATCATTAGTACCATCTGACACAATTATCTTCCTCACTCCTACTGACGTAATCACAAATATCGTATTCATCACTTAAAATTGTTATCATAGACGTCATCACAATCACTACCACAAACTATATTCATCACCACAAAACTAGCAGACTTTTCATCATCACCACAACTATTTATCATCCTCATCATTTTTCACCATCACCACCACTATTTATCATCATCACCATAAACACTAGCAGTCTTTTTACCATCAACATTAATATTCTAGATCTGAATTATTAATAAAAAAAATTACATTACTACCTTTCGTAATCCGAAACAGATACAAAACTAAAAAAAAAATCAAAAACTAAGATTTTGAAGCTCCAGGTAAAACTGCAGTTAAAATAATAACCAATCACTCAACAGTGCATTGAGTGTTTATCGTTGAGTGTGTTTCCTTGGCAACAAAAAACCATTTATTATTGTAATTACCTGCTAAAATAACAACATCAGCTTCTTTAAGTGCATCTCTTCTATGTTGCCGGATGTGCAAATGACTGTTTCTTCCCAGCATACCACGTGCCATGCCCCCAAGGAAGCAAGGGATACCCAATGACTGCCAGGAAAAAAGAACAGAATAGAACTGAAAAACTAGTATAAAAAGTGGTATAAATCTCGATTGTCGTTAAGGGGTAACGATGTAATTAAATATTTTTTGAAACATTTTTGTTCATATTTAACAATCACATTTACAGTGGAAATTAGATAAAGTACGTACTTAAATGCAGAATATCTTAATCAGTCGCCCAGATCAGGATTTTATATTCATTGGTATCCTTAAGTTAACACTGACTGAGTATCAAGAACGTTATAGGAACGGGTCGAAAACACATATTCTTTGACTCCCCCTGGACGGGACACTAATCCATCGCAGGTTAGCTCCCAGCAGACGCTGGTACTCAATTACCTACCCCGGGAGGATGGAAAGATGAGTTGGCTTAGGCAAGAAAGAAGGTCGCACAAAGATTCAAATCTCGTTAGAGCTGGTGATTGAATCGTGAACCTTGTGGTAAGCAGACAGAGATCTTGGCAACTGCGCAATACAGTAATAAGACGTTTGTTGCTACACAACAGCATCAAACCAACACAAAGCCATTTACAGAAAAAAAGACTTTGATCCCAAAAACTAAACCTTATATGTTTCAAGAACAAAAGAGATAAATGAAGTTACTAAATGAAAAATACGCAAGAACATTATATTCATCCCAAACAAAACTTCAGGATTCAATAGCCACCGATTTTATGCTGTAATGTTGTGTTTATCTGCTCACCTCAAGCGAGGATCTTAGCTTGTCTGTCGTCACAGGTGGTAAAGTGACTTGACTGCCCAGTAAAATAACAGGTTTCATTGCTTTGGATACTATTTTGACTGCTTCCTCAACTGGGATAAAAAATGGAAGAATGAGAATCAGAAGAGTTTAAAAACCAGCATCGGAGCAGAAACCCTTGCATTTGGTGACATTCATCTCAGCATGTGATGACGGGGTTGTACAGAAAATACTAATTTCAAGCAAATGAGATTGTTCGACTCTCCCCTGGACAGGACACTAATCCAACATAGGTAGCTGGTACAAGTTTACTAACCTCGGAGAGTGGAAAGCTGGGTCAGCTTAGGCGGAAACGAAGTTCGCATAAGGATTGGAATCGCAGCAAAGCTGAGGCTAGAACAAAGGACCTTGCACACAGACCGCAGTTAGACCTCTCCAGGATGGGTACGCAGCTTCCTTTGATCTTGCCCCTTTTCCCATCACTATGATATACCCCAAGTTGAAAAACTCTCAATCAAAAACGTTTCGTGCCACTAATGCGTAATAATCCATTTTATGGGTTTGAAGCTTCGGGCATGGTATTAAGGAAGCAGCTAATTCTTTTACTTATCATGGAACTTTAAAAGAAATAGAGTCTTTATTTCCAGTACAGTAATAGTCTTAGGACTCAATCCTCAAGTATTGTTCAAGTTTACGGTGAGCTGTTCGTGTCACACGTGTTTGCTGTCAGAGAGCTACCAAATATCACATAATGTGGTCTCCATGCATTTGTATTCGCCGCTTTCTTGCAATGTCAAATTTGAATTTCCTCATTATTACTCTTCCTGCTAATATCTATAATTTTTAATTCGACTGGCAAATGTCTAGACCAACTCAGTCTATGAAATTTTGCAATATCTATATGAACTTCATGATTCTAAGCACAAGCTTTGTATTTTGCTTTTATACAACATAAACTTATGTGAAATATACTTTTTATTGTTTAACTCGTTCATAAAGTAAAATTTCCATTGAACAAAGGAAACAAACAAAATAAACTGAGACTTTGTAAAATGTTCTTTATGTAAATTAACTTCCCAGAAACTAGATTCAAGATCTTTTCAACCATGAAAAAGATCTCAAGCGCACCGTTTGCAAACTGACAGTTCTCATAGTTTTACAGAACTGAGGAAGATAAATTTTTTGATAGGAAATAGTTCTTGATTTTTTGACAATGGCTGAGATACGAAAGATCTTTTTGCTATACGGGATTCTTGAATTTTTAATGAGTTGATTGACAGCTCACCAGCTGAGCAATGATCATGGTGAATCGGGTACAGGCCATGCTGCGTACCCCCCTGGACCTCTCAAAGCCAGAAATTAATATAAATTAAACAAACAAGCACGAGTTTCAGTAATAATAATAACATTAATAATAATTTTTTTAAAAAAATAATAATCTTTATTTACCCTTTTTACAACAGTTAAAATAATCTAATAATTATAATCGATATTATAAACTGTTATATACCATAAAAACTTAGATTTAAAATATAAAATATTTGAAAAATACCATTAAGAATACAAAACTATTAAGAAAAGATCATAATATAAAATTCATATTTTCGAAATGCATTTATAGATAGTAATTAAAAATACCTACTTACAATAATCTATAATTGTAAAAAAATAAAAGAAAAGAAAAGGAAATGTAAACAGACAAAATAACTTAAAACATAAAGATCCCTAAATGTAATTTCCTTACAGTGGATCTAGTTCCTCTGAGACAGGTTAAAGCGGGTCTCAGAAGTGCAAAGGAGGTTAATGCACGTATCGATGAGATTACTTTGGCGTAATCCTTTCCTTTCTTGATAGCGATCAACTCCGCTAGTCTGCTGTGGTAGTTCAAACACTCTTTCCCCATTCTACCAGTTGTAGTAAAAATAAAACAGGTGAATGTTCCATGCTCTATATCGACCATTCTACTTTCGTATTACCGCTTTTTCTCGTTTCTGAGTAGACAATAAATTAGCTGCGGTTTGAGGTCCCTATAGGATTCAGCATTATTGTAATAATAATAATAATAATAATAATAATAATAATAATAATAATAATAATAATAATAATAATAATACTTTATTTGACGTCAATTGCAGAGGATGTGGTTGCCCATATTTCCTAGCTAGAAGCTAATGTTTAATCGCTTACACAAAATAAACGAGATTTTAAAATTCCATAAAGGATATGACGGCATCGTGCATACAAGTGCATGAGATAACAGTTGATAAATTATACGAAATACCTTGTACATTTGGTGGCATTGGAATATCAGCTGTGAGAGGCTGGACTGGCCTCTCATCCCACGCACCAGCAAACATTGCATGTAAATGATTTCTAATGTACCTGCAGAGAAGAAACACACTTAAAACTAACAATCAGGTTTTAACTACCAGGTTCTTTTTCTCTAATCAGGTTATTTTTCGGTGTAACATATACAAACCCAACACGTAATAAAACTGATAACTGGGCTAACAGAACAACCACAATTGAAATATTGTGTAGATAAATCTAATAGAAATTTGTTCGGTGTGTAGATATATAGAAAGAATTAAGAGAAAAATAACATATATAGCCCTTAGCGGGAATCGAACCCTACATCTTCGGTTTACTAGTCCGATATGTTAACCACGCTGGCAACGCAGCCGGACAATGTTGTATAGATGGTAACTGTAGGGGTTCCCAGGGCGATATTCTCTATTGCATATTGATAAGTTAAACACCGTAATTTTTGGTACGCATACAGGGCTCGACTTTAGAAAAAAAATCCTGGAGCCAGCTGGCTCCTAAGATTTTAGATTTGGTCGCCAGCGCAAATATTATGGTCGCCAAATTATTTTATTGGTTTAAAATTTCCGCAGCAAGAATTCCATAGCAAGTCGAGTAGCAAAAAAGGGTAATTAAATTCATTTGCAAGCGGGAATATAATACAAATGTTGAAAGTCAAAACGCCTGTAATTTGAAACAACACTACTAGTTATAATCGTGTACATTCTTCTTCATGGCTGTTACAGAGTTAGGGAAAGTACGTTGTTTGTTGAAATGTGGTTCCGGATTTTAATTTTTTTTTATTCCAAAAAAAATAGCTGTGGTTTTGAACTTTAAGAGAAAGAAGACTTTTACTTGGCTGTATTAATTCATTTGAGCACGAAACACAAAAAAGTTCAGAAAACCATTTGACTGTAACAGATTGGTTTACACGCAATGATAAACTGGGTACGATCACGTACTCAATTGCGATTTTACGGTGCCGACACTTGGAAGTCGAACCACGTACGCTATGGCTATATTTTCACTTTATTTGTAATTATTTTGCAGATATTTTTTAAATTTTTAGAGCTAACCTGGCTTGAACCGTTGTATGAAATTTCTCTGACAAAAGCGTGGAAAATAAGTCGAAAAGATTTTTTGGCAGTTGCATGGACTCGCAGCTGTGATTGGCTAATGCCTACTCTTTTTCTTTTCAGTACTTTATCGGGCCACTGGTAAAAAAGTCTGTAGGTGAATATTGTATATAAATTATATTTATAAAGTTTTTGCCAAAATTTGTTTGCTCCGCAATTTGACGGCGGAGTGACTGAACTTTCGGCGTTGTTCGGCAGAAAGTTTTGATGCAATGGAGCAAAACAGTCGCACCTACGAAAAGTAATAAGTGTTGACAGTCATTTTTGGATTCAGTAAGTGCAACCCGGACATATGTTTTAGTATCAAATAAAAGTAGAAAATTATGAGTAGATTTGGCTTGATTTTTTTAGTTTGTTAAACAGTTAAGTTTATCATGATGTCATAAAGAAAGAATAACTATTCTAAATTCTTTTCAAGCTCCTTGACGATACACGGTTTGTAAACAGGGCAACACTTAGCGAATTACAACAGAGTACTTGTGTCAATGTGGGCCAATGTAGGTGCAGTGTTTCTCTGTTAATTTAAAAAGCAAGTTTTTAAAAACTTGACATCTAAAAAAAGTCCGCCAAATATTTAGTTGTTTGAACAAGACTGTGAAAAAAGATAGAAGAAACTTTCACTGAATTTGCACTGCATTACCACTGCATTTGTGCGGCATTTCACCTGCAAAATTTTACATTTTAATTAAAAACATATGGAAAATGTTCTCATAAACCAAAGATACGCCAATGGTTTTATTTTGAAAACACTCTACTTCACAATTGCACCACAACTACATCAAAAAAGATAGGTTTTGGTTAAATCTACGCGTTTTTCGGTTGTATTTCTTTAATGATTTCACAGTAGTAATTATAATAAAGGCCGTTGAAACGGTTGTGTACATGAAAGTGATACATTTAACAATGTCACTCTTCTCATGGATCTTTAGGAAATAAAAAAATATATAAAATAACTTGATATCGCGGTGGCCAGACTGGCGACCAAAAGCGAAAAGTTAGTCGCCAGTGGACCAAATCCAGTCGCATTGGCGACCCCACAGGTCGCAACGTCGAGCCCTGGACGTGCAAATTAAATTTGAGACCAAACAAAAATACGCCTATTGTTAAACTGGGAGAGAGGATAGGGGTCACCAAACCTCAACCAAAGCCTCTAAATTTACATAAAAATTATTTGTCCAAGGGTTAAGCATTTATCAGTGAGCGACCTTTCTAATATTCTACCAATGAAAGCTGACCAGCTGTGATATAACAGTAATTAATAAGCAAATAACACCTTCTGCCTTTAACTAAACTTTCACCCTCATTCATTTCGTTATAATTTAATTACTAATTAAATAAATTTTAATAATCAATAACTTTTTATCATAACAAATTACGGCAAATTACAACTAGTTTGCAATGTTATACATGTACCTGAAGGGCTGCCAACTCGTCCCAAAGGAATTGCATTTTTCAACTGGAAAACAAATGTAAAACTTAACACTAAATTAATATAAAATAAATATATTATGGACATGAATTACTTAATGTTTCAATCTTTACTATTGTAGAAGTATATAAACCTGTACTAGATAAATAATGGTATGGAATGGATGTAGTGTATTATATAATTTATTGTAAATATTATTATAAGAAATGTTATTATGCTGGCCAAATAAGTTATAAAATAAGAAAATTATACAGTCAAAAATACTGCTGTCAGTAGTACCTGTTTTGCGACCTTCTCAGGAACAGATTCAATCATTGGAGTTTTGATGATTCCTGGGAGAATAGCATTACATCGAATTCCATATCTATGGAAAATTCAAATTTTTGATAATTCAGATCATTATAAATAATTATGGTTGTTAGGTTAAATCAAAATATAGTCGCAGTTTTAAAAGTGTTAAAAGGGCCTGACATTTTTGCAACTAAAGTATAAACATCTTAACTCACAATTTGATGAATAAAAGAACTTTTCTTATGATAAAGACTGAAAGGTTTGTAAAAAAATAACTTTACAAATAATTACTTAAAAATAAAATAACAAGTTTTAGTTTAAATACAGTACACCATGCATATAATCAAATATTAGGAAATATATAAATACAGCCATTTCAATTTATTTCCTATTTTATTAGCTGTCTAAGAACCATTTAAGCAAAATACAAAGAATGATAATTAATTTTGCTCACCTTGCAAATTCCTTTGCACAAGTTTTTGTCAGACCTTCAACACCAGCTTTTGAAGCAGAATAGTTAGCCTGACCAATATTACCCACCTACAAAAAGCAATGGACGTGCAGCAGGCAGGAATAGGAACTACTCTACATCCCGGCATTCTCTTTATATGTATGTATTACAGCAGTACTGTTATAGCACTCGGTAATTATACTATTTGTGACTGTCCAGGGGAAAACCTGTATAAATGCACTTCAAACAGGTTTGCTAAAAAACGCGTACGAACGTGTTTAAACGCAGACCTCTGTTTACCCCAAACACCCCCGTTTTTCACGAACACGTTTTTTTTTAACGCAGCTGCGTTTTTAAAGAATGCATCAGTGTTCTTTGCAAACTACTTTTGTTTTGGGCAAAGTTAACATCAAAATAAAGTTTTGTTTTGGGGTGATGAACATTCGATTTGGTGTCTTTCTGGCTTTTACGTGTTATGTTAATAAATCTATAAAATATTATTTACTGTATTCAAGTAATAAAAATTTTAAATCTTGACGTTTCTGCTGCAATTGTGGCAGCCTTCATCAGAGTGTTTCTATCCTAAAGACAAATGATTCATATTTGTTTTAATTGTCTAACAATTATTAGTTTTGACATTAATATCAATATCGAGGGTTAATTTGGGACTGAATAGATCTCAAAATCGTATCAAAAATTGATGTTTAGTAAAATATAAGTGATAAGTGATGGATTTAATGTATAATTTTTTATTGTTTTTTGCCTCGTAAAATACCAAAATGTTCTACATTAGTAATTAATTTTTGTTTTGAATTACGAAGAAAAAATAGCTCAGCCATGGCACGAAACGAAACGCGCTTCAAAACAACCACGTTCCAACTCAGTCTTAGGCAATCAGCTTGTGATGTTTTCCACTCTCAGCCAATTGCGAGAATCGAGCCAGGTGACCGCATGACAAGATTTATATTTATTATTTTCATATACGTTTATCGATGATGAAGAGATGACTTGTGTTTTTTTACACATAAAATAAAGTAATTAGTTGTTTATGGAAACTCAGCACTTAAACTTCTCAAAACTTTGTGACTTGCTTGAATCACTACGGTCATAATAAGTAACGGTACACTTCGTGCGGTATTTTCAACTTGTAACTTATATCTCAGTTGTTTAAAATAATGCCGTTAATTTTATAAATTGTTGTTTTCGTATTTATTTTTGTAAGCGAAGACAAGACCGTTGAAAAAATTTGAAATTCCAAAATATTTGAGAGTTTTATTACTTTGAATATTTTGCGTGTCAGTGTCTCAGGAATCTTCTTCACAATGACACTGCTAACTCGATATTTATATATTTTTATTTGTTTTATTCTAATTAAACTTTCACTTGAATTATCCCAAGAATCAAATTTGCTTTTGAAAGTTTTTTGTATTTGTTTGAAAGCTGCATTTACAGACAAGTTTTTACTATCAAAACCTAGTTTTAAAGTGGTCCGTTAGGTTCCTGTTTATTTTGATTTATTTGATTTGCTATTGAAGATCGAACATCGACTGTTTGTTTGTGCAATCTTGGCACTTAAACTTGTCGAACTAACAAAAAAATTACGAGTTAAGCTGCTTCGACTGTTTGTGCAATCGTGGCACTTAAACTTGTCAAACTTACAAAAAAAATTACGAGTTAAGCTGCTTCGACTGTTTGTTTGTGCAATCTTGGC
>JAOTRI020037130.1:0-18028 GCA_028564885.2 Zoanthus sanctaehelenae | reverse complement strand
TTTTAATTAAGGAGAAAATAGAGTTTTTATAGGACCTCCCCTCCCCCCAAAAAAACCTCTATTTCATACATTTTTTTAGGTTAAGTCCCGCCTTAAGTCAAATTATAAAAAAAAAAGCTTAGGTAACAGATTTCACGCTGGCTGTGCTTAAAATGTATATAATTACACTCATCTGATATTTTTATGTTTAAGAACATATTAAAAGAAATATTTCACTGTTAAACTCTATTTAAAATACATAATAAAATACATTATTTTACAAAGTAGATTTTCAAGGGTTACATATTGGCTATTTTAAAATTTTTGACGCCAGCGTTTGTAAACATTTGATTTAACACACTGTTCTAACAGTATTTTGATTTTTAAAAAAAGTTTATATTGAAAAAAGAGTTAATTGTAATATAAACGTGTTTGACGTACGAAGTACACTGACAATAGTTCTTTTTAATTTGTAAATGACGGACAAATATTTGGTATTTAAAAAAAAAATTCATGCATAGAGCTTCGCCTGCCAAAAAAAATCCTACACAAGCAATGGGCCCAAAAAATAAACTTATGCAAGCTGAAAATAACCCCCCCCCCCCTATTACTTTTCTAATGGTGGATCCCTTATATTACATTTGGCGGTGAATGTTATTACATTTGCGGTTGGTATCACAATTGCTATCTTTATTACATTTAGCGGTGATACAGACCACGCGTACAATAATATTAATCAATGAACAACTGTCGAGATACAACTGCTCCCAGACACAGCATCTTACGAGCTTACCACAGGATACCTTTGATTAGTTTAAAACAATGTCAGGCGCGTGTTAGGATTCAGTAAGCACACCCCTTACTATCCCGAGGTATCAAACAACACCCGAGGGTACTTCACTGATTTTCGCTTTTGCAAAACTTCTAATAATAGCCCTGGCAGTACTATATGTGCTCTTCCGTATTTATTTGTCTGTGAGACCTGACCCAAAACTTAATTAAGCGTTAATCGAGTAATTATTCTCACATTATGAAGTTATTATTTTTCAGGGGATTTCAAAGCAAACCTGTGTTCAGCGGTTACCCGTCGATCCATTTCCCAAGGGTAACCGCAGTTTTGACTGTGCCATTGAAGGTCCAATACAAAGCAATTTATTGAAAAAAGATGCACACAACAGAATCCGAAGTAAACAAATTTTACCCGATTTAATTTATTGTATAAACTTCTAAACTTCACCTGGCCTTGAGTTCAGATCGGAAAATCGACACCACAATGCTTTAAATAATGAAGAATGCACATAAATGCAATTGTGATTCTAGGTAAGGTATTGTCATTGGAGCTGATTTAGTTCTTGAATAATAATTATTTCAAATAATTAAAGCCGCAGTCAGTAACTGCGACATGTAGGTCTGATTGTTTGAAAATAGGATGAAGTTTAAAGCCAATTTACACCAACTTCAAAAGTAGAAAATGAGTTATGAATTGACAGCTGAGCTGACAAATCAAAAAGTTACTCTAGAAGATCAAAACATTAAGGAATTTTGGAATAAAGGCTTTTTAGATCCAGACCTGTTTTTTCAAAACTATTGTTAAACACATCTTGGAAGTCATCTTTGACCAAGACATTGACTAATGCTGTCTCATTATAATTTTTTCTAAGTTGTTTTCTATTAGAGAATTTCATTTGAAAAAGCGTTTTGACAAGATGTTGTATTAAGAAAGCTTCTAGTTATAAAACACTTGATTGTGTTCAGTGAAATGATACAACAATGAAAATTGTTATGATAGTTGACAATGAAAATTGTCTTAGTGTAATAGTGCATAAGGTCTCCTCTGAGTTATGAACTCAGGTATACTCATTCGTGAAAAATTGAAAAAGAAGTAAATAATTGTTTCGAGACTTGATTGAAAACCTTATCCACAAACTAAAACACTATACAAAAAGCAAATACAATTCATGTTTAATTTCAGTAGACAGTTCGACCATGAAATGAATACACTTTAAGATGAACTTAAAGCATTGTCTTTTAAACCTAAAACGATAAAAAAATTTTGCCATAAAGTATTAAAAAAGAACCTGTTATAATGAAATTGTGAGCGAACGTGATGAAACTTCCTTTTTCAAATTATGTCAAAAACATTCTATAATTCACGAAATCTATTTTATCTCTCATTTTGTACTCTCAGTATTTATGAAAACAGTTTGTCATCAATTACAGTTGGACCATTGTCAAACATCAAAATTATAAATGAAAAAAACATCTCACTCTCATCAAGTATATTTTGCAGTAAAAAATATCTAATACAAAGTCAGAAGTCTCTAAGCAATGAACAATTTTAGTTTAAAGTAAGCTTCAAATGAAGCTTGTTCAAAATACTACTCTCACCGACAAACGTGCTTGTCGGCTAATTAACCCTGTTCATTTCGCTTAATCTTTATAATTGTTAATTGAAAAACTTTAAGTTCAGTTTTAAAAATTATACTTCGTAATATATTTGTTATCTAATCAGCTCATTGCACTTTGAAAACGCTTTTGACGTTTCAGTGTTGTGTTCATGATTCTGAATTAAGCAAACTGCATAGCCAATGCTAAAGTTCTTGCTAGATCATTACACAGACTTCAATAGTTCCAAAAGGACATAAAACAAGCAAACTAGAAATACATTTTAAAATATTAAAATAAAGATTAGTTATTATAAAAAGGATGTGCTATTTAACACTATATAACATGAAGTATGATTAATATAAAAAAGCAAGCACTCAAACGAGGCAAGCACAAGGACGAAACAAAGCAGCAAGTAGGGAAAAGGAAAAATTTAATTCAGAAGAAAATTTTTGAGTTTTGTTTTAAATGAGAAAATATTTAAGAAATATTTAAGATGTTTCGAAACCTCTCGACATTTCACAAACAAGTGTGTGTGAGCATTTGTCAATGGACAGAACCTCTCATGTTTTGAAACACTTACATCATGAATTTAGAAAAATGTCGAAATCTTTGCATAGAGAAAAAGTTCATTATATATATATATACTCTATTACCACTATTTTTCAGTTGAAATTCAAAGAAACTCTACATATACAATGCCAACAAAATTCTCGGAACAAGCTGGTTTTTTATGTCAATTTAATTCTTTTTATATGACCGGCTATAATATCTCTCTTTTGTTGCATCGACAGCAATGGATTTCAAATGTTCATCCTTGTACATTGTACTTACTTTAATTAATTTTATTAGCCAAACTTTATAACCAGTTTATATTAATTAGTCCACTGATTCGCAAATGAAGATGATCAGAGAATGATCGAAACATGTTAGTCTTGTTCGCTCAAAGATTTTATCGAGATAGAGTTTGAAAAAACAATATGTCTTGGCAGATATGCTTTTTATAAGAGTATTGCTTCTCGGTCAGATGCAGGTTTTAGGTGAAAGTGTTCCTAACGAATATTCTTAGTTTTTGAAGCATCAGCGACAAGGAATTTCCATTGGTAAAATGTTTCTGGTATACATTGAATAGCTTCAAAGGTGATAGATACGCATATGCAGGGCGGTAGCCAGGAAGGAACTATAACCGAGGCGCAAAATACCCCAATGAGTTAGCAGAAGCGTCGAAAGCGGGAATTTTTAGGGGGTCCAGGGGCATACCCCCCAAGAAATTTTGAAGTTCAGACTCTCGGAAATGCGATTTCCAGCGTTTTTGAGGGCCTTTTGGTAACTTCATAAACAGTTTTAAGTAAAATTTAAAATTGTAAAAGCTCTTACCGAGGCAATTGCCTCGCAGTTCGCCCCATATTGGCTACCGCCCTCGTATGGTTTTGCTGTTTGGAATTAGAGTACATTTCCAATACATATAATCAGTAATGCGGACTGAAAGAAGCTGAAAAGTCTTCAAACATGCAAAATTATATTTTTCGCCAAACCTAAGTATTATTCTTGAAACCTTGCCAATTTCAGCCTAGTTTTTTCTGATATAGTATGTCTTTATGAAAAAATGTATGAAAAGTGGGGTGTGGAAAGTTTAAGCTAAAAATCTTAGTGATTAGTTTATGCAGAACTAGAAAGGCTTCTTTAAAATACTACCACATTAGTTTAATTAGGTAATATTCATATATGAGTTAACGTATATATTCTTCTATGTATTTCATTATTTATTTATCAATTTATGAATTAATTTTATAACCTATTTGTTTACTTGGCTTGTAGAAAAATACAAAATGCATATTCATACTATTGAAAAAATGAATAAATAATGCATTCATTACATGCATCACAAAAATTTGGACGAATTTAATCAGTTCGGATCGGATACCTGATTGGCCCAGTTCGTAAGGCGCAATGCTATCGTGCAGGAAGCTCGCGTACAAATCTCGGCCGGACCAACACTCAGGATTTTAAGATAATTGAGGAGAAAGTGCTGCCTTTGCTCTATCATCTGCAAATGGTTAGACTTTCACGTCTTCTCGGATAAGGACGCTAAAGGCGTAGGTCCAGTCTTTCGATACTCTGTCGAGGGACATCAGTGTCCTGCTATTGCTGTTACGTTTCCCTCTATATTAAATAAAGCCATTTACTATTATAAATATGATTATTATTACTATTATCATTATTGTGTGAGAATACTATCCTTTTAATAGGAACAAACTTACTAAAAACAATAGGCTCAAGCTGCCTCAAAATCGTAAACAAATGAGGAAATATCTCAGCCGCAGATCATGAAGTTAAAATGCTAAGAAAATAATATAACAATGACAAAAAGCAACAGGCTATTGCTTTTTAGTGAAACTCTGTTAATCGGGTTATAGTTAACCCAACTTAACCCCACGGAAACGGTTTCAACATTTTCTTCAATGAAAAGTATGCCGGGGCTCGTGTTGGGAGAACTTAATAATTCTACTGGGACTGTAAGGGTTAAGGCGGAGAAATTAAAACCCTTATGAACCACACTAGGTAGTAAAACTCCTTAATATTTACCAGTCTCGAGAATCTCTGCTTCTCCTTTAGTTTTTCTGTCTGAGCTAACTTGAGTTTGATTCTTTGATTTGTTTAGGGAATAATTGTAAATGTTTGATATTATTAACTTCTACTCATTCGAGATTTTAAATACGTACTAAGGAAAGTAGATTGAGAAAAATCTGGATTAACTATCACACTGCTCGAAGTCTTCTATGACTTTTGTGAGAAGGATGCTAGTTTGGTCTGACTTGTAGCTTTAGTCATGAGTGCTGCACACAAGTATAGAACCGGTGGGTATAATTTGCAGTGTGCTTAAGATTTAAGTTTAGACTTGCATTGATATACTTCATTATACATTCAGTATTCTGTATTCTGCCAACAGTGCCTGCTGAATTGTTCAATAATTTTGTACAGCATCCGTAAGTCATTTTATTAAAAATTTTGATTTTTTATTACTTTATTAAGGTGAAACAAACATTAAATGATATTAATAACGAGGTTATACTCGGGAAAAAATCCAAGCCTCAAATGAGATGTGAATCCACGACCCTTCGTGTTCTAGTCGGATGCTCTACGAAATCACGGTATTATCTTGCGCAACTGGAAGCCCATTCGTTCAAAATAGTATGTTTATTTTGCTAATCGAAGTTGATTACAATACATGGTAGTAAGTTATTAATTCTCATTATTTATTTTAGTGTCTTACTGCTGTATCTACTGTGAAACTCTCCGTGTTGGAGGATGTCCCTTCAGTGAGTATATTGAAAATGCAAGGACCTGTACGTCATCTTTCATCGTTGAGCTTCAGGCCAACAGCTCGGCAAATTGCAGGTGATTCAGAAACAATGCTTTTTGAGAAGTTTCATACGTTATAGTAAATTGATAAAGTATTGAATATACATAGTAGGAGCTATCGCTACATGCTAACGTACTAAACAAAACCATTTTACTATGGATACAAAAATGAATTAACATACGTCAGCGTGTACTTTAAGTCACAAGGTTAACACATCATGTTTGGCATATCACTTATACTTATCCAGATTACTTAAAATTTTTCCCGCTAGTCTCAATCTCGCGCGGGTCTATGATGCCGAAGCCTCGCGAGACTCGCGTCTTCACATGGTTCCCTTGTTGGCAATAAGTATTTCTTGCACTTATACCGCGTAGTTTCGAGGATATATAATGATAATCAGTCGTTACAGCCTTCTCAATGTGATTTGTGCATAAAGTGTTGTATTTGAGGGAATTATTCTGCAAAATTTTAATGCGTAGAACACTTGTAATCAGATTATTTTTCTAGTAAACTCAGTCCAATGCACCAACTGAACAGCACTTACTTAACAAGTACCCTTGAAATAGATTTTAAAATTAAATTCATTTAAGCATTAGAGCACAACTTTCAATGACTTTATCGGCAAAATAGAGCACGCGTGATGTTGGGAGAAACACGAGAACGTTGTAAAATCACAAGTTGTGCTCTAATGCTTTTATGATATAACAAAACAAGTGGCAAAACAAGCAAGCGAAAACCATGACTTGAACCAATAAGAGCGCACGTTATATCGTAGCTATATCATAAAACGTTTTATTTATAGTTGTATACTATCACGCTTGGTCTATTTATATTTCAATTTATCATACCAGCCACGTTTAACAAATTGAACCAAAGTGACAACTCGTCAAACTGGTATCGAGGTTTGACTGCATGTATGCTGTAGACTATTTTAGATTTCAGGTTACCTTTAAAATAAGTGTTTTATCTAGGCCTTATATTTTGGGAGCCGGCTTAGAGATATGTTAGGTAAGGGTAAAAGGTATTGTTATAACGAACTGAAAATGGTAGCTGATATCGCAAATGTCACAATATACGTAGCTTAGTGGTAAGGACGGCGGATTATAAAGCGGTTGGACACACAACAGTGAATGTCCAAATCCTGCCATGGATATCTCATGATCAGGTATAATATTTGTACGAAAAAAGAATGTATAGATAGATAGAAAGTAGATAGATAGGAATTTAAAGAGAAAAAGGGAACTGGAGGGTAAGGGGATGAGAAATGCAGAAGAGGAATGAGATAACTATGCAATTATTTAGAATTTTTTATCTCCCTCCAAAAAATCCAAGCCACAATTTTTAAAATGAGTCCTAAAACTATATATTCCTTTTTATAAAGACAGTAAAAGATAACCTAAGTTGAAAGAAACAACCTAGGTTTAAAGAAATAACTTAGGTAGAAAGAAATAACCTAGGTTGAAAGAAGTAACCCAGGTTGAAAGAAATAACCTAGGTTGAACGAAATAACCTAGGTTGAAAGAAATAACCTAGGTTCAAAAAAATTACCCTTGATTGAAATAACAAATAAGCTACAACATATATACTGAACTTTGGACATGGTTTGTTCAGTTTTAATATCTTCGCTTTCCGACAAAAAGTTCTCCAGTTCGATATCGGCTCTCGGGTAATACAAATGTGTCTACTCTTAAACTCCTTACGATCCTTCAAAGGAAAGCCTTTAAACTGATCACCTTCAGCTGAATTCAATGCATGTTCCAGCCCTTCTTTCCTTTGAACTAGGAATACTGAAAATAACTGATGTAATATTTCTCCAAAAATGCCATGTTCATGCACACGATTTTTATACAAATGTCAACCCAATTAGTAATATTTACCAATACAATACCAGATTAACTTCTAAAAACGCATACTACATCCCAAAAATAACAAACTACGGCAAGTTTGTTATTAGCTTCATAAATTCAATCCAAAAAAACTTCAAGATAGGAAAAACAATCCAATTTAAGAAAATATATGCGTACCATATATGCATACCAAAAATTTACTGTGTTCAACTTACCAACAGAGAAAAATATCGGGCTGGCCTACAGTTACCATCTACATAACATTTCCGGCTGCGTTACCAGAGTGGTTGGTCCTTGTGGTGTAGTGGTTAACATATCGGACTAGTAAACCAAAAATGTGGGATTCGATTACCGCCAAGGGCTATAAATGTTATTTTTTTTCCTATTTCTTCCAGTTTAAGAAACTATTGAAGGATTCTATTCTTAATTCATACTCGGAGATATTATGCACATCTTTGCTGCTAATATGCCCCACATCTGTTAACTTTGTTTCAGTTGAAATTCTTGTCATTATTTTCTTTTATTCAAGGTTCTTTAACTTTCACTTGACCTCAGTTATTTACTTAAGTAGCCTATGCTATTTTTGACAAACTATGTTCTTCTATTAATTAATGTTTAGGAAAATTTTGTATAAGAAAATTCCCGCCTAACGAGGACTGAATAAATTACAGCTGTAGTTGTTGCTCTGTCAAATATTTGTGTGAGCTTCTCTTCCGCTCCAACCTTCCGGGGTAGGTAAATGAGTATCAGTGTCTGTTGGGAGCTAACCTAGCTGTGATGGATTAAAAGTGTTCCGTCCTATCATCCGAATTGCTGTTGAGAAGAAGTAAATGGAGAAAAAAAGAATGGCAAATACTTCTGCTAAAAACGATTGAAGTCAAGAAACAAAAGATTCTTTAATTTATGTACATGTTTTCTTAGCATTGTATAACTGTATAAATGAAGTGACTGCTTCATTGAGAGGGGTTCAACATATATTCACTTAAAATTGCAGCTTCGATAGTAGCAATAACTATAATATTGAAACCAAAAAAAAGCGCTGTTTCCATGGGCCCCTAGTTATGTAAAGGTTTTCGCTGGTTTTCTTATCTTCATACAGTACACGCACTCGCATCCACTTGACACTACAGAAACAGGAGATAAGTGATGGCTTCACGGGCGCTTTGTCTTGTAAAGGATTTTGCTAGGTTTTCTTAGCTTCATACAGTACATTCTGCGCACTCTCATCCACTTGACACTACATAAACCGGAGATAAGTAGTGGCTCCATGGACCCCTTGTCTTGTAAAGTATTTTGCTAGGTTTTCTTATCTTCGTACAGTACATTCTGCACACTCTCATCAGCTTAACACTTAGAAAATAGAAATAAGCGCTGGATTCAAGATTTTACTTTGTGTAGGGGCCACAGTTTTTTTAAGCAATCGAAAGAAAGATGAAGCTTATCCTAATATTTAGTTCGGCCAATCACAAAAATTGTTTAATTCTGTGTCCTCTACACGAATTATAGCCCGGATCCAATGGCCACTAGCCTTAAAAGGATTCACCCTTTATAGAAATAAAAGGGGTAGTTAGGCTGGCATAGTAATCATCAGTTGTGTCTCCCACCCTCGACGACCCGATGTCAATTACTGGGCTCTGTATGCGGGCCGAGATTTGTCAATCTCAATCTGACTCCGAGGGTTTTTCTCCGGGTACTCCGGTTTTCCTCCCTTATGAATTCGATGTTCAGACCAAGATCTGAGCCGTCGAGCAATTAAACATTAGCCTCTGGCTTAGAAGAATGGGCAACCACTTCCTTCGCATTTGAAGTTAAATAAATTATTGTTATTATTATTATTATTATTATTATTATTATTATTATTATTATTATTATTATTGTTATATAACTAATGATAAATACTACGTGAAACATTCTAGTGTTCTGTACGACGACATGGTGGAATGTATCAAGAATATTACTCGAACTTGTTTGAGCGGATATCTTTCTAGCATGGAGATAGAGCTTCACTTAAACGAGTCATCCAAGAAACTAAGAACTAAATCCTACTATTGTTACAACGACATAAATGACCTGCACATTATGTCAGCTTTGAAAAAAGAACGATTTCCATGTAGCAAAGAATTCTTTGCGAGAAATTTTAATTGCACGGCAAAATTCAGAACAAAGTTGAGGGCTGACCGTACAGATCCGACATTGTGCAGGTAAAGTAGAGCTTTGATACTTTCTCTTTTATAGTCTGTGCTTGTCACACAACTATACAATGATAAAGCTTTAGCGAAAGGTATACAAATGATAAATAATAATAATAATAATGATGATAAGAGAATAAAAAATGTTCAAGTGCTAGTATACTTTTGCGTTTGGTATATTAAATCAATCGCCTGACGAGTACAGCGTCAGTGGCGGATCCAGAAATTCTAGAAGGGGGGTGAATAACAGAAAAAAATTTACCAGTGACTTTAGGAGAAGAAGGGTGGGAAGTACAAAGAATGTACCAGAAAATTAAAAAAAAGGGGGGTGAAAATTCACCCAATTCACCCCTCTGTATACGTCCCTGAGCGTTAGCTACACGAGACAGGGTTGTAGCGAAAAAATAATTAGCAATGTTGATTTGAACATTTTTTATTCTATTTTGCTCTACACTTGTATCGAGCACTCTGCCTGACAGTTTGTTTAATTGTATTTATATAATAATGATAATAATAATCATCATAATAAAAATAATAACTTTTTTTTCAAAATCAATCTATAAATATTTACATTGATTACATAAATAGTTAGAGAAAAATACTAAAATTTGATGATATATAAAAGTGACTAAATAATATTTAAAAGTTCATTGTCTATTTAAAAGAATATTGCTCCTTCTGTGGTCGCGATCTCTAAAATTATAAGAAAATAATAATAATAATATTAATAATAATAATAATAAAAATGATGATGATGATGAGGAGGAGGATGATGATAATTTACTACTACAACTCGGATTTCGTCTCGACCATTAGTTGCGTTTCACATTCATTTCATCTCTAGCGTGTGAGTATATATTGCTTGTTTCCATTTTACATTTTGAAATCATGGCTTCCGTGTTGGTGTATTCTTAACAAAAGAATTTTGATAAAATATTCTTCTTTCCTAATCTGATTATCGTTACTTTTCAGTTTGTAACCTAATTTGCTACTTTTCTCTCGCGCGTTTTATTTTAGATTTAAACACAAATGCGCAATAGAAATGTAATGAATTTTTATTATTATTAAAATTATCATTATCATTATTAAATTTATCGCAACGAATTGTAGTGGTCATGCACTTCTGAAGATGTTTGTTCTAACAAACGAAACCATTAAGTTAAGTTACTGATATAATTATTTGATAATCACAACATGCGTTGACATACCATGTCACTATTACCGCGATTTGTTTGATGTATTATACAAATTACAATGGCCTACAAGAAAAACTTTCATATTGTTAAAGTTCATAACTGAACGATCTCGCGTGTCATTTACTAGGAAGCAGAAATCACGATCCATTTTGGCCAATTGCAGCCGGGAGATTTTTACTGTAAACGAAAGTTGCTTTATTAATTGATTATTTAGTGCGGTCAGTTTAACGGCCAGCGGTCTGAGCGACAACGTGGCGGTTTTTGCGGTCTGCGCAAGTTTTTTTTGGGATCAGTTCCCGAATTTGCTTGGTAACCACACATGGATGTGTGACCAAGCCTTAAAGTGAGTCCTGCTTCGCGTCCCACTCTGTAGCCGCAGGGAAAACTTTATATTTAATATGACACGGACAA
Organism: Zoanthus sanctaehelenae; assembly: GCA_028564885.2. Lineage (NCBI taxonomy): Eukaryota > Metazoa > Cnidaria > Anthozoa > Zoantharia > Zoanthidae > Zoanthus > Zoanthus sanctaehelenae. The sequence goes on along the minus strand of JAOTRI020037130.1, from coordinate 6,657 downwards.
AAAGTATATACAATTTTAACTATGAAGACTTTTAAGGGAAACATTTTATATTTATTAAGTTGGATATTTATTTCAAATGGTCGGGTGTGAAGAAAACATGTTCTAATAATTTAAAAAAATTGGGTTTACGAAATGTTTTCTTTACAGATGATAGCGTGAGTAAAAACAATCTCTATCTCTATGTACAACAAAGTGTTCTGGTCCCTTTGTAAAGATAAGTAGAGTGTCTTTAAAAGTAATCGGAAAATGACGCATTGTTTTTCGATATCGAATAAAAAGTTCGAACTGTATACTGCAATGTAGCTCACAATTGCTCTGGTCAAACCGCACCGTACCTCGCTAGTGAAACACTTCAAGGGACATTGTCATTGGGATAAATTGGTTGTTCAGCATTGTCATAAAGATATTATTCTTGAATGCGCCAAAGCTTGCTCAAGTTGACTTAAAACAGTAGAATACTTGTTTCTGAAATAACAAATAATTGTTGTACTCATTATTTCATTGCATGTGTTACTTTTGATTTTTCATAGAAATCATATATGTTTTACAAATTGTAAGAAATCAAGTTAAAACCTACAAATTTGTGCTTTATTCATAGTTCTACTTGTTTGTGCTAGATAATAAATGTCCACCCTCTATATACCCAAAATATATTCTAAAACGTGATTCATGCCGAACGCAAACGAGAAAAATAGCAGCCATTTCTAACAATAAGTGGAAGATCGTTATTGTTCAATAATTAAAATTATTGAACAATAACAATCTTGAGTAAGGACAAATATATAATTAATTCTAGATTCTTTATATTCTCTACTGAAAACAATTGGCTATTCGATTTGATATCAATGTTGGTATCTTTTCTCACTGAAAACAAAGTTCTCTGATAAATCTGATTGCTAGAAAATCATTCATCATTTTCATCACTTTTACTTGATCCTGAATCTTTTATTGAATATTGAATTATTTATTAGTACATTATTATTAGGGACACAAGATCACGGTGAAAAGAATCGATCGCAAATAAAGACTGCAGCACGCTGTTCAGATAACAAGTTTTGCCTAGGTTTAGTATACCTTTTGAAATCATAATTGTTTCATTTTGCAAACTTTGAAAAGCAATCTGACAGTTTAGAAAAACTTTGCAAAAACGCACTTGACAAAAGGCGACTTAGAAAAGCTTCGACGACAGACGAATAATTATATTTCCCGGGAAAAATAATCAAAATTTTAACACTCGTCCCAGGTGCTTAGCGAGTCACCCGCGTGTGGTTCCACCGAACTAGCGAACGGTTACCAAGTAAATTCGGGAACTGATCCCAAAAAAAATTTGCGCTTGCGGTCTTGCTGAAAGATTCCTTGGACACTGATACGTCATACACTTTCACTTCCGTATATGTTGCAGTAAAGCTCGCTTTGTAGTTGGTTCAAAAACAATGGTCTTCAGTTTCAATTGTTTTTTAATTAATTGCAAAGCGATCTTTACTGCAACATATACGGAAGTGAAAATGTATGACTTATCAGTTTCTAAAGAATCTTTCTCGGTCTCGTGAATTCGAAGAATTTTTTGTTATTTAATGTAAATATGCGGAGACTTTGATAAAAAATGTAATTCAATATACTTAAGCTAGCTGACTAGTTTAGCCCTATTATGGTTATTTCAGCTAGCTGGTACTAAAAAATTAATACGTTTTGTCTCTTCTTTGTAAAATTGAATTAGTCCCTAATGTACCTAATGAAATCATTGTCATTGTCATTGTCAATGCACCAGAAAACAATACTCGAGCATTGTGTTTTAGTTGAATACTATACTTTTTTCCCCATAGTGAGTTTTTTAAAACTAAAAGTTGTATAAAATCTTTGATGGAGAACTATTGCGTTCTGGATCAGAAAGCCCGAATTATCATGAATCACGTGCTTGACGATTACAACCCATTCTGCAAAGTGTCGTTTATTAACACCGGAACAGGTAAATATTAAACTATTAAAGAACCGACTGTATTTATTCAATAGTAATAGTACTGAGTGGAGTCCAATTCAGTCTTCAATCATACAACTGAATTGGACAACACAAAGTCCAAATAGCAATTAATCATAATCATAACAATTTCCGAAAAACAAAAAGCAGTGCAATTTATAATTAAATATTCTTTTAATGACATATTTTTGTTTAAAAAAATAAATAATTAAAAAAGTCCTAAAAATGTTTTTTAAAGACGTTCTTTGGAAAAGTCTCCTATAAAGTGTAATGTTTTAAGTTGATGTAGTGATTGTAATCTCTGTTGTGATTGGGACATAAAATTATTGGCTCAAAAAGCTGTCCGATGACATGTGTCTGTTTCCATGTTTTGAAGATTAGTTAGTGCAAGATACAGAAGTTTATGCACCAATCCAATTGTAATGAGGCAGAGGTACCACCACTTCGCAAACTATGTGAAGACTGAATTTGGATACATCCGTAATCTCCTTAGAAGCTTCCTTGACATTTTATCTTGCATCAGGGATCCCCCCATCGGCTGCGGCAGAGGTACCACCACTTCGCAAACTATGTGAAGACTGATTTTGGATAAATTCGTAATCTCCTTAAAAGCTCTATGACAATTTATCTTGCATCAGGGATCCCCTTATCAGCTGCGGCAGAGGTACCACCACCTCGCAAACTATGTGAAGACTAATTTTGGATACATCCGTAATGTCCTTAAAAGCTTCCTTAACAATTTATCTTGCATCAGGGATCCCCTCATTGGTTGTGGCAGAGTTACCACCACTTCGCAAACTATGTGAAGACTGATTTTGGATAAATCCGTAATGTCCTTAAAAGCTTCTTTGACAATTTCTCTAGCTCTGGTGTAGGATAAATTGTGCTGTCGAACCTTCGTGGTACTTCTTGGAGGATCCAGTGCACGAAACAGAGGAAGGTCTTCATCCAGCTTGATTTCGGCTGTCTGTTCTAGCACTATTTATCCAGGCTCCTTCTCTTAGCTGATCTGTCTTTGAAGATTCCAGAAACAGACCACAATGAGAAGAATACAGACTAACGTCACAGGCAATAACGCTGCATAGCTGACTGAAGCGCAGAAAACCAGCAAAACCAATCATACATAATGCAAGAGTTCATAATGCAACGCCAACTGTTATCTGCTGGAGCATTTCAGGCGTAATCGGTTCTTTCCTGTTCTTGGGCTTATCTAAAATACGTTTGGACGTACGCACTTATCAAAGACTGACCCAAACAATGACAGGACACTTTCTGAAAACAAGCTAACCCATGGACCAATCAATACTGTAAACAGCGTTGGTGGTAGGTGAAGCAGAAGAGGCAATTTGCAAAATTACTTGTAATTATATGGCAACATGGAAAGGATTAACAGGCAAATAGTTTAGACAATTAGATTTGGCCCAGCGTTTCTTGCTGTTAAAACCTCCAAGGTACGCCCTAATTGTACCCTCAGCTTTCGACGCGAAGACTGTCTGTTTAACATCCTCGGCTATAGTTAAAAGATGAGGGGGGATGTAATCTTGAAAATCTTGCCACATAGGGGTCTGAAAAATATCCCTTCATGTACGAGCACGTATGGTCCCTTCATGTACGGTCACAGAAGGTCCCTTAATAAACAAGCTCAGATGGCCCTACAGCAGACAAAAGGCCCCTGAAAAATAAAAATACACAAATCTGTTGGAGAAGCAAAGAACTCCATGTCTGAGAACAATGGAAAACGCACCTCGTCAAGATCACCTGAAAAGAGAGAAAACATAACAACAAATCAAAAATATAAAGTTGTGTTAGCGGTTGCGAAATGCCAAAATGAGTAGATAACCTTGACATTTAATATACCACCAACAATTCCCATGATAGACATACCAACGAGAGAATATTTTCCCGCTAATTTTCAAAACGCGGAAAAATTCATTTACTGCCGATTGTTCTTGATTACCTTGAAGCTAATAAATTAAAGGCGGTCATCTGCAATTACTAACCATATAATGCAAAAAATGATATGTTGAAAGGTTGTTTCTGACATTTTCCTGACATTTACGGGCTCACTTTTATGTTCTTTACTAACAACAGATTTAAGAGTTAACATCCTAACAGGCGGACGTGGTTGGCGCAGTTGGTATGATCTTTGTTTTCTAACCACAAGGTCCCCAGTTCGATCTCGGCTTTTTGCCAATATTCGAAAAATTGTGTGACCTTCTTTTCCACCTACGCCAACTCAGACTTCCATAGGAGTAGGTAAATGAGTACCAGTGTCTGCCTGGAGGTAACTTTCGCTGGATTAGTGTCCCGTCGAGGGGGAGTCAAAGATTCTCATCCGTTTAACACTACAGAAACCGGAAATAAGCGCCAGCCCCATGGGCCACTTGGCTCGTAAAAGGATTTAGCTTAGCCTTAACAACAAGCAGTGTGTGTAGCCTAATCCCCACTTTTATCACCTTAAAACTATTTGATATTTTGTTTGTTCATTAAAAGTATTTTAACAGATTTTGAAGGACAGAGTAACTTTGAAAATATTAAATATTTCACCGCTTATTTATAGAAACTTAGCTTTTAACTTTTTAATTTTCTTTGGTACCATTTTGTTTTAAAATATAAAAGCTACAGTATTTGAACTATCTTTCCCTGACCGGTCGAAAGTTACCAAATCAAGAGATTACAAAAACAAAGAAACTGGGGAAATGTAAAATCAAGGTGGTAAAGTGAAGAATGAATCACCTGTCTCGAAACTATAAAAAAGCAACCTTATTTCCAGGGTCCTTTTTTAGAGGGTTTTGGGAAAGAAAAGCTAGGAGGTTACATACTAAAAAGTACAGTCAATATATATACTCGTTATGTCTCACATGAAATACTAATACACTGCATATTCCAAACCTTTTTGGGTGGAATTACAGGTTGTAGGTAAGCTACAATTAATGTAACTAGGGGTAACTTTGTGTTACTAGTTACATTTTTTGGTACAGTATGCAAGGTAGTAAAAAAGAGTATGAATCATGTTTCTCGGGAAAAAAAGTTTTACGAGCAAAAATATCAGCTTTTCTTGTTTTACCAACAATCAAGCAGTAGAAAATGGAAAATTACGTTTCACGTACTACCTCAAAATTACGTTTCACGTACTACCTCGAAATAACATTTCACGTACTACCTCGAAATTACGTTTCACGTACTATATCGAAATTCATCTCTCGGAAAATTATATGCTCAATCCACGTTCCTCGCTCAGTCAAAACGGTCAAATCTTGTTTCATGAATTAACCTCTTCCTACTCTTTGAAATGTTTCCCCGTTCACTCAAACAAACGTTAACTAACTTAAACAAATAGGTATGATTTCTTTGTTTGCAGCACAATCTGCTCCAGCTGAGACAAGCCGAGAGTTAAGAACTGAAGGTTTGGGGCTGGTTAACCATGATCCTAATCTCGAGGAAGAACCTGCTCACAACATTTCGGGAAACTGTAACATCTCAACTCAGCTTAACAGAACAAGAGCTTGCAAAAGTTTCTTTGTCCAATCTTACCAGAACAGCCTGCAGGAAAACTGCAGGTTCGTTGTGAGAACTGAAAACTATAAAGTTGTTAGATCATGTGACCAGAACTGACAAAACATAAACACAACATTAACTATTTGTTAGCACTCAACTTGTTCTGTCTCACTCATGCAGGTGGTTGTTACTTATGTTGCTATCACGAAGACCAAACGGACGTTTACTACAAACACTTGTAATTGTTCAGAATAGCAATTTTCGACGATTATTGTAGAAAGACAAGATTTGCTTTGTACTCTAAATCAGTATTATACTTTTTCAAACATTGTTTGCCTATATATCAAAATATGAAAATAATGTAAGCAAGGATGATCTTTAACATATCTCTAATAACCTCAAACATATAAACGTCAATTAAAAGCGACTAATACCCTCTTTCTTTGTAAGAATAACTAAAACTAAAACACGAAAGCGTTTGTTTATTGATGATAGTAATATTGGTGACAATATTAACATTGTTAGTTTGACATTATATAATAGTGATATGTATTTAGTTTATCTCCTGAAGACCATGGCATTCATGTATGAAGTTAAGACAGTTATGTCCAATTGCTGGTGTGTTTTTAAAAAAGTGATTTAATTATCATTATTACTATTATTATTTTTTGCCACGATAAGCAGCCACTGCCATTTTAACGAAATTTAGTATCTGTACGTGCGTCGGATCACATTTTTAAAATGAACTGATCTAAATAGTGTTTTTTGTTTTTCCTTTACAGCAAAATATTCAAAGAAATGTTGGATTGCGTGAAATGTGTGATTAAATCGTGTCAAAATGGGTATATCGCAGATAACGAATTAACGCTTCGCTTGGAAAAGTCTGTTAACATAACAAGGACCGAACAAATATACTGCGGAGAGGCAAAAGACGTTCCTTCTATGATGACGTCTGGTTCTGCTCTGACTTGTAACCAGAAGTACAACAAAATGGCTCGTCACTGTCTTGTGAAATTTTACAAACATTTCGGAATAAATTCATCAAAACCCAAACTCTGCAGGTAGGCTTCACATAAACAGACGAGTGTGTTTAATAGGTATCAGGGGCGAATCCAGGAAGTTTGGAAAGGGGGGGCCGGACAATTTGAGTCTGGTCTACCACTCAACCTTTCCCTCCCCTTCTC
>JAOTRI020037043.1:0-18030 GCA_028564885.2 Zoanthus sanctaehelenae | reverse complement strand
TTATATTTTTACACTGTGAAAAAGGCTGTACGCGACGCTGATTGGACGTATTGCATTTTTCACCGGTGAAATATAGAATTCTATTTGCAACGTTTATTACCTGAAATTCTCGCTATATATATAATAAAGTAAAAAACGCCACTGGTAGATTTCATATAAACTACATCCGGGATACGAATGACATATTCTGCATATCCTCACAGTGAAGATATCGCTGATGTTATTCCTTTGTAATTTTGCTACTCGAAGATAACTTCATAAGTTCAAGCTCCCCTGAAATAACATCTATATACTATAAACATTTACTTCAAATAATAGCAGTCCCTTTTTTATAAGTGTCTACTATCAACAAATTTTGGTAATGACCACCAAATATCAAAAAATGGCTTTTCAGCCCTTCCACACTATACATATAGCAAAAAGTTTAATAATTGCAACTAAAAATAAAATTACCTGAACAACGTACTGTGCAGCTTTGTTCAGGGCTTGTTGGATTTCGTCAAGTGCAGGCTGCATGGTGACAAGAGGAATCTGCAATGTCACATCGGTGCGAAACAGTGGCGCCACATGTGTGGTCTCTTTCTTTTGCAAAGACACTTCCGATTCAATGAAGTGATGTGCAGTGCTGGCAGCAACACGTTTTCTTGCTGCATCAAGGGTGGAACGTGTGACGCGTACAATCGCATCAACGTTGCGGTGATTGAAGAAAGACAACAACTCCTGCGCTTCTTCCTCCAAATAATCGCGCATATCCCGCTTCCGTTTCGCTGCGGCTGCCTCTGGACTGATTACTGCGCTGCCTAGCCTGCTGGCTCGGCTACTTGGTCTGGCACTTCCTGTTTTTGAACGGCTTTCATGTACCTCTATTCCATCACTAGTTGGTGATTCTGCAGTTTCTTCAACTTTTTTATCCTTATGATTACTTACAGCGAAATCATTGTCGTCGCTGTCTTCATCTTCTGTTTCTTCCTTCACATCGAGCAACATAGCAATAAGTTCATTAGCAGCTTCTTCTACTCGACTACTTTTTGCCTCCAACACTTCGGCTCCTTTCTTACAAAGCGTCTAAGTAACAACAAGAACAGAACTATGTTCAGAAATCTTTACATTTTCCCTTAAAATCTTTTGCGCTCTATTCTAAAATAGAAAAAATGGGCGGTCTAAAGTATTTACGTAAGTTTTCAACACATTTATGGCAGTTGGAAACAGAAGCAGTTTTTGTAGTTGCTTTATTCTTTAACCATTTTACAAGTCAGCTTTTTACATTACTTACACTTGTACACGAGAAATGTGCTAGTCAAACGCACACAAGAAACATTATTTTCTCACGATTAGATTTTATGCTTTGTTTTATCGCCCAAATGTGGTTTACCACTGCGATATTTTTCATAACTCAGTCTAGGAGTTAACAATTAAATGAAATACATCTTTGTTAGCAGAAAACTAAATAAACTAGATGCTCCACACAGCGCATACAGGGTGCCTGTGTTTCTGTCTGAAGTAAAATTAGATGTCCTTATATTGGCAATCTTGCACAGCAACGCAAACTAGAGTGTCACAAGCAATCCAGTAAAAACAGTGTAATAAAATATCGTCTTGTGAATCAAGTTAACTCTTACCAGGTCACAAACCTACCTCTTAATCAATAATGTGTTGCCAGTTGGGTAATTAGCACCTGATAACACTCACTCATTTCATTTGTAATTTCACTTGCCCAAGAAATAAAGAGACAAACCTAAAATTCCAGCATTTAACTGTTCTGACACAAACAACTAACGATATTTTAATTCTAAAAATGTAGACAGAAAGAAAACTGTCTTAGTACTAATAGTTTACTATCATCTTTGCGTGCAATTTACACTATCACAACAATCAACATTTGTGGGCAACAGATTTTGAAACGTTTCCCGTTAACATATGTTGAACATAGTTTCATGCACATAAGAAAAATAAGTGGATAGTTAAGCTGTTGGAAGTTAATGGCTTCCTTAGCCAACAACTATCGCATGTTTAAATTTCAAAAAGTTTTTCAAAGTTTTGCAAAGCACTGTTACGTTTCAAAATGTCATTATGTAATGTTTTTGTAGATTCTAGAAAGCGAACAACGTATTTTACGATTCTAATTACCTCAGTGTTCTGGAGGAAATCCTCAGTGGTCCATGGGGAATCTCTTGGCAGGTCACAAAGGGAGATCTTGCTCATTTCTTCTAACACCGCATCAATTCTGAACTTCATAAGATCATTAACGCGGTTAATTAACAGTTCCAGCTCTCCCAGAGTTTCGTAAACACAATCCATATAAGTGTCGAGATTCAAAGACGTCCAATTTAACATAGTAAGACCTGGTTCAATTGCTGCTTCAATTTTCGTGAAGTGTGGAGCCATGAGCGGTTTAAACATCTGAGGTATCTTTTTGAGAACTCTCTCATTTTCAGTAAGAAGTAGCTTGAAAGGAACAAAACTAAATTTAGCACAAACGGGAATGGTTGGTGCATTTCTAACTGATTTATTCTGAACAACCCTTCAAAATATATCTCCTGGCTATGGGTTACTGCAGTAGTAAAATCAGCTTCGGATCTCTCAAGAAACTTTAATAAATAGAACTTTTAAAAATGATTATGCCATTAAACCTTCAAAATCTCATAATAAAACTTTTAAAAAATCAATCAAGCACCATTTACTTCACTTTAAACAAAACACCATATTGTTGCGCTTCTCTGCTAAATCGTGGAAATCGTAATTACACATTGCAAAGCAGCAACGGAAGTAAAACATCTATTGAAAAACATTTCTGTAAAAACGTTTTTGTTATTTAATACAGAACTATCATTTATTTAAACGGAGTATCCGTTAGCCAAGTCATGGAATTTATTGAAGTGAGAGTCGTTTCCTCCACTCTAAAGCTCCACCTTATCCCTCTCAAACTTCTGCTGGTATTCAGGTTCCCAGGAAACTAAAGTTAATTCTAGCTTCGACATTCCCTTCTAAGTACCTGTAATTTATCGTAGTTTCTTTTGAGGCTGTTCTGTTTTTGCAACAATGTTTGGGCACCAAAGGGGATTTCCAAATTAAAGCGTATCATGCATTCGGTTTCCCTGATGAGTGCAAGAATTTGAGGGTCAAAGTTTACAAACAACTCTTTGGTTTCCGGATGGCGAACAAGAAGAGAGGCCTGGAGTCCAGTCTTAGCAACTTCAACCTGCCAAACAAGAATGAGTGGCCAAATACATTAATTTTCACTTTGACCTTTGCACGACTTAAAAACTTGCTCAGCCTTCTGATCTCCAACTATCTTTTAAAACTTATTTCTGTAAATAGAATACTGTTAACCACCGTCCATCATGTTATGGCAACGACTAAAACATTACCTCACAAATCACGATCATGATAAAATTATCTGAAGAAGACATGGATTCGCCGAAACTCTACAAGATAAACAAGTCCAAAATACTCAAAAGAAAAAATAGTTTGAAGGAGATTTCGAAAATTCTGAAAGCATTAAAATAACTATATAAATATTATCCAGTGTGCAAAGGTTTCAATTGTCTGCTTAACGTGAATACTCAAGTTTAAGATTTAGTTAGGCTTCAACACCATTTATTGTAAGGGCTCCTAACAGATGCAAGGTTAGCATAGGAAAACAATTTGAAATTACAAAACTGTAAATATAGGTTTTGCTATGTTGACGATAATGGTACTTCCCCTATAACGAGACTAGTTACAACCTCTAATTTCAATATAAAAAGAAATGGTAATCCATTCGCATTAAACGAACAAATGGCACAGATAGTGCAGTGAAAGTCTATTTCAAAGAAGAAGTATAACGCGATAAAAAGAGCTTTAAAGCCAGATTATGAGGGCAAAATAGTTTGAGTATATATGAAAACGGATATACAAAATTTTTATTCGCGTGTTGTTTCTGAAAGCCTCCGCAATTCTCAATCTATAAAATTTCGTAATTGTATTATTAAAATCGTAGGCATCAACATCATACACATCCTAACTCACATCATCAACCGCATTACGGTCAATATCCGCAATATCGACATTATCATTGACATCAATATCGCCATCAACATCATTAGCGCCTATACAACTGATCTAGGCACTTTACATTCTTAATTTAAATACGTATTATATATATACACATATACATGTATATATATAGTACCTAAGAAATTAAAATAATACTACCAGTGCCATAAAATAAAATTTTCTAAAGCTGATATACTCATTTAAAAAGATAATCAACTAACCATCGTCATCAATCATAATCATCATTATCAACTACATCTTCATTATCATCATCGACATCATCATCAACTACATCTTCATTATCATCATCGACATCATCATCATCGTCAACAACAAAAACATCATCATCAACTGAATCACCATCGATATCATCTACATCAATCATAACACACAATACCACCCATTTCCTTAAAAAAAGAAATATAATTACTCAACTATACCTGTTTAACCCAAGCCTGGTGGTAAAGCACCTCAAATTCTAGCAACACCTTCGCCAGTTTGTTATAGTTCTTAATTATCTTCTTCGCTTCAACACCGTTCAATATAGATGGGAATTTTAGAAACAAATCCATTGGTTCCTGAATACGTCGATACATCTGACGAGACCAAGAAATCTTCCCAGATATCGGAGGTAGATCCCGGGCCACAGGAGGATCATTCCGTTGCCGCTGGTAAAGTTTCTGAATTGTCTCAATGTCTCGACCAAAGTGAAAGAGGATGCGTTCATATTTCTCTTGAATGGTATCTTGAAGGGCCTCTAGGCCAAGCCTAAAGAAACAATAGAGTGGTAAACTGTGACGTCACAAAAATAAAAATTAGTAAACTTATCCGAGAAATGAAGACCAAGAATGTATCCTTGCTAAAAATCAGCATCTTGGTGCAAATGACTCCATACATATCCTTTTAAAAATGGCTTGGTTCTTGCCGTTAGAAACCAAGCCAATTCAACAAGGATTTGTATGGGGTCATCAGAGCATAACCGCGGCAGTACCTCATCACTGATTGGTGGTGAAAAGCTAAATTTCGGCATGCAGGCATTTTTCATCTTGTTCTTCTTAAATATAACTACAGAGCTAGTGATTTTACAAAATAAACATTTTGTGACGTCAATACTTTAATACTTTATAGTATAAGCGGCCAACAAGCGGCTGAAAGACTATTTTTTGTCTCATTTTAAAAGACAAACAAAAGATATCTCAACACGAAACAGATACATAACAAAAAACAATTGGATGAAACATCCTAGTTTGCAATGTCACGCATTCATAATGGAAAAAGTGAACAATTCAGGGAGCATTGTTTTAACGTTAATCCGTGGTTAATGAATTATAAATATTTATACATATTCATGAAAAAAACCCATACCACTCGTGCGGATTGCAGTAACTGTATGTTTTTGAAATAAAGAAGAATGATATCCATTATATATTAAATATTTAAGTATCACGAGGAACACAGTATATTACAAAAGTAATATCAAACCTTTCGTAGCGCCTGATTAAGCGTAATGCCCTTGGGGTAGAGGAAATTTTCTCAAACGAATTATCCATAAACATCTGCAACTGCATCTGCACCAGAAACGAAACCAAGTTGATTTAGTTAAAGATTGATATTCCTGTGTCGCGCATTTAAATGGTGAATAGGTTCGCCAGCCATAGTTATCCTATAAACTATAACAGCTGGAAACAAGGTCAGTGGTAGGCTCCGCCTTGCTGGCAGGTGAAAGACTAAAACAAATTGCAGCACTTGACTTTCCCGGTTGGTAGTTAGACACATGGTTTGTGAGCCATTCCTATAAGAACTGAGGGACGAAAAGAGACGTTCCAAGAACCTCTAGACAAAGATTTGAATTACTTATGAACATAAAATTGGCAGATGAAAACTTCAAAGAAAAATGCCGTCAATTGATAGTATCATTTCTGGGACCCGAAAAAGTTATATATAAAAAATATTAATGTGCACATAAATTACAAGCAATAGAAAGTCAGCATAAGTTACCAAAAATAAAATGGTCCAAGTCGGAAAAACTGGATGCAGCTAGGGTAGAGATTGTAAAGATTTGGTTTGTGCTCTTGCGAAGGAAAAATCACAAAAACAATAATAACTATAGATATAGTCCAAACATTATTTTTCACAAACTAACTCACACAACAGTGTAACCCATCTTGGATTCTAACCTGCAACTCGTTTATTTGCCTCTTGAATTCCTCGAAGTCGAGATCAAAATCCATCTTTCGATAATCCAAGAAGTCATAAGGCTTTTTTTTCATTGTTGTAACAATTAGCTGGAACTTGTTCCACATTAGTTCTAATCCTTCGATTCTTGACTCGCCAAGACAAGAGTAAGCTTTCATACTGTTCATCATTTCAATAATTTTTTGTAATCTTTTCGTGAATGAGTTGATTTTCCCAAATATGTACATTTCACTAAACTCGAACTGCTTCTCATCTTGGTCTTCCTCCAAGCGTTGCTTTGTTTTTTGAAAAAATGTTTGGTAATCATGGTTCAGTTTTATACAATTCTGTAGCTTCTCTAGAAGTTCTTCTTGCTGGTACTCCCAAATCGTTTTGTAGTTGTGCTCTGTAATGTAGTTTTTACAGGCTGTGATCATCTGGTTTGTGATCTACGACAGAACATAAAAAAGTGTCTTTTATTTGAATGTATCTCAATTAACCTATCCAAAATCACACCCCAAATACAGAAATCAGCAGCTTTCTAGCATTCGCTGAAATCAAATCTTGTCTGCAGGGGAAAGAACAACATGGCCTCAGAATATTGAACAGATATTTCTCCTTCCCTGTTAATATTAATTTAGACTTAATTACTCTGTGAGCAGTCAATTATAGGTAATAGCATATATTTCAACCTTAAATTATTTTTGTGCTAGAGTTCGCCTTAACATTAGCGTATTGTTTTCTTTTTCAACGGTGATAAACAGTTTTCTACATAAGCTCAAAACTCCAATCTTACCACAGCTCTCAACACCAGACATTCAATTACAATCTCTCACACCTTTCAACTTTCAGGTCAAAGGCTCAAAACTCAAGTCAACTCTATAACCAACTCCCAACTCAACTCAAATTAGCACTTATATCAAATGACGTCTACAAATTGAAGTCAATTCAACACTTTTGGATTTAGCAGAAACCCAAAAGCAATGATCAAGAGTCGAATAGTAAAATCCAACACAATTGCTGTCAGTTCAATTAAGATCTTAATTCTCATCTAGTTCTCAGTTCAACTCGTGACTCAGCTCCCAACCACCAATTCATCTATCAATTTAATTCAGGGAGGATGACACAAAAGCTAAACATAAATTATTCATCGTTTCTACGAAAAATAATGTACTAGTCAACCTACTTTTACAAAAAGTGCTGTCATTCTTTCGGATGTGTTGTAATACCGGGAGTAACTGTTAATCATCCGAATAGCATTGATGAGTCCAGGAATAGCATCCATCATTCCAATCTAAAATAGGAAAACCAATATACATTTCATTCTATATATAAATTGCCTGTTGCATACAGCCATTTGTCATCAAAGCCATAATTACTTTATTTATTGAATGGTATCAATCACCTCAGAACTGAAGAAAGCAGGATAGCCGAAAAGTTATAAACAAACTAAAAAGATTATAAATAACAACTGTGCTGAATACAGTTAAAAATTGACAGTTGAAGCTTAAAAAAATTTCACAGAAAAGAACAATAACACAAACACATCGAAGAAAAAGTTTGGCAAGAATAGAACTCGATCAAACATTGGAACTAATAACAATGACTTGAAAATGACGTCAGGAAACGTTGAAATTTTAGACAAACATTCTATTGCCTAATTCTATTGTACAGAACTTTCGGGCTTCGTTTACCGTACTCTTTAACCTTGTAGGGCCATTAGTTAGAAAACTGTAATCACTGTTATAAATGTCACCCTCGTTAAATAAAGATTATTGTATTGTATTGTATTGTAGTTTACTCTCTCCTCAAACCTCTAAAACTGAAAACACTACCAACTCTTGGTGACAGGGCTTTTCAGGCTGCCGCTCCAAAGTTCTGGAACCAATTGCCGAAATCCATACGTGATATTAAATCCATCAGCGTTTTTATGAAATCTATCAAAACCAACCTTTTTAAGCTAGCATTCAACTGTTGATTTGTAAATTCAATTTTAATTAATTTAGTTTGTATTCATCTACATCAGTTTCATTTTATTCAGTTTTAATAATTTTATCATCGTAATGCGCCCTAGATCATTTTATTGATGGAGCGCAATATAAATTGCTGATTAAATTGCTAATTATTATTATCTTAAAAACTTCGTTCCATAAACAAAATGATAAACAGACCACGAACTTACAGGATCACTGTTGTACAGTGGATCACAGAATTTTTCCAAAGTGTACAAGAACTTCACGTTGTCTTTAGCTTCATTGGCATAATCAGTAATTCTTGTGTCCAACTCGCGCCAAGTCTGTTGAAATAATACACAAATTTCACTTCCTTCAGACTATTATGCCAACGATTGTAGCTAATTATCCATAATTCAATTAAATAGCACGATGAATCCACTTATCTGCTATTCTATCTATCCATCAATGATCATTTGTCTGTCCGCCTATCAGCTACTTTGAATAAATTAACTATTTGCGTAGAAACACTGACGAAGCATTTCATAAACGATACTTATCCATCTATCTATCAATCTATTTATGCATATTTATTCATCTAATCACCTATCTATATCTATCAGCCCATTCGTTTAACAATCTAACTATAAATATTTAGTATACCTCTACGTACGGTCTAACAATCATCGTCCATTCTGATTGGCTATTCTACTAGAGGTCTACTGGTAATAGCCTACAAGCAAAGAAAAAAACGCAGATCAGAATAGTAATGAGCCCCATTCTGCAACAATATTAGCGGATTTCATCGTTTGTATAATTTGTATATCCTCCAATTAAGAGGTTGATTAATACAACTAAAACAAGTAGACTTCTGAATCTCATGGACTATGAGTTTGATTAGCCTTTTCTGCCAACGGCCTCAAAGGCAGTTCACTCGTAGGTTATTCGTCCTGGAGGCCCACAGATCCATCTGTTCATTCATATATCTATGGATTTATCCATCCTGCGAACATATCATTTCATCCACACAGCCTTCTAGATATCTATCAATCTCAAAGATAATACAAAACTACACAAATATAAAAGACTGCTTACTTTGATTAACTTTGATTTTGCAGCCAGAAGGACACCGACAACTGCTTTACAATCTGGTCCCTTGATCTGATCCACAAGAGTATTAAATTTTGCCATTCGTTTTTTCCAGTGATCCAGCTCAGCCTTTGGGCCGACATTGTCAGCTTCTTTTCTCATCTGTTCACTTTCTGCTAGGACCTGCAAACACAGAAAGACTACACACGTCAACAAATTACGCAAATATTATATAAAGACCTATCTTCTGAATTATAGAATAACCACCGAGAGCAGGTATTTTAACGTGGTTCTTACATGACGCTTTAACTGATGTAACTGATGACGTTTGCTTAGTTTCAATATCAGTCAAGAATGCTGTATAAACTAAAGGGCTTTAAAAACTAAAGTGGAAAGACGGACAATGAAAAATATCATTTTAAGAACTAACATAAACCTTGTAATTATAAAATCAAACTTATGACCACGTTATCATCCGTAAAACCAACCTGTTCTATTTGCTTGATCCAATCTTGAACAAGTTTTTCAATTTTTTCAACTGTTTCACTGGAGTTAGCAGCAGCTAAATAGTCTGAAGGAGAAGTGATCTGTGATAGGTCTACTGTGTCACATTCTTTCAGTGAAACAGCATCATCGAGACTTGCTTGTGCGCTTGATAGTATAGCTGAAAAACATATGAAAAGGACAATTAACTGTATCATTACTCATTGGGAAAGTTTTATCGAATTCGGTATTGTTAGCTCGTGTTGGAAAATATAGGTGAGCAGCCAACATTACTTTCAAGTTCTTGTATCTACAACCGGTCTCAGAATGGAAATCGCTTTGTACGTTAACTTGATCTGTCCCGCAGTTTTAGTTTTTTTTAGTTTCTCAGTCTAATGGATTTTACGAGCCCAACATTAGGGTTTATTTATTGATTAATTTTCCAATTATGGAAGGTGAGTGACTTAATAGTACATTTAGTCCCCTAAAAGCTGTATCACCAAACCCAGCCCATAAAACCTAAAACTAATGACACTCAATTCCCAACCCACAAAATAATGACCTAAGAAGAACCTAAAAAAGGAAAGAGAAAAATAAAATATAATTATATTCGAATGTTTCAAAAAGCTAAATTTTTAACAAGAGCACTTAGTCAATGTAGTAGTGCTGCGACTTTTATAACAAATTAGCTTATATGTGCGAGCGTCGTCAGGTTCAAAACCTTTGCGTAATTTTAAAAAAAGGAAATATTTTAACTTATTCTTACATACATTAACATTAACTTCTGATTTCAACTCATCGGGTATGACATTCCATACATTTGATATTCTCACAAAGAATTAATTTCTAAAGAGAGATGTGTTAGCCTTAATATTGTTGAGAAAAAGCCCAGTGGGTCTACAGTGTAAACGCCCTGAACAAAAGAAACATATATCTATCAATACATATATCAATATGACCTAATTTGCACTTAAAAAAGAACAATATATCCAGATATTCAAGTCAATAACTGATTGGAAATAAAGTAATACTAATAAGTCTGTCCTTTTCTGTAGTTCATTGTTCTTACATATGAAGCGTGTAGCACGCATTTGAACTATCTCTACCTCAGTCATCAGCATTGGTGTTTGGGGAGCCCAAACTTGAGAACAATGGCAAAAATGGGAACGTATCAACGAGATATATAAACAATTGAGTGCGTCTTTGTTGGTTATTCCTGCACAGTTTCTCTTGATAAAGACAAGCATACTACAAGATTTGGCTGTTACGTGTCTGACATGGTCAGATGTTAAGTCCTTGATAACCATGATAATAAGGTCCTTTACAGAAGAGACGGTTGTTTCCTTTAAATGATGATCCAGGGGATTATCTCAACGTTTTTAATTCACTCAGTTTTAAAATATTCTTCTATAAACGTTAGACAAGAATACCAAGCTTTAACAACCAACAATAAATAAAAAAGAATAAATTTTACACCACAGTAAAAGAATTTGATGTTTACGTTTCTGACTGGCGTCCGACAAAGGACTGTAGTACAAAACGTCAGCATATAATTCTATTCACTTTTTTGCACTCTTAAGATGTTCCCGTTTGTTATTCTAATCTTGCAAAGCCTGGGTTAGTTACTTTCAGAAACGCTATTCACCACTTGTGATTTGTTTCCATAACCTTAAAACCTAATGCAAAATCTTATCTCAACATCTAAACTCTTAACCCTAATCTATCATTCTTCTATGCCTCTAACCCTTAATTCCACTATAGTATATTTCAAACCTTTTGCAAACACAACTTGCAAACACAACTACTTAATTTCACAGGGTTCATAGCGGTCCATACATCCGGATAGAGCTGAGGTTAGGCTTTGTAAAACAAACTAATGTTCTGAACAAAATAAAGTATAGACATTGCAGATGAGTTCCAAAAGCTAGCTTCTCTTTATTAATATGGATACTATGGCCACCTTAGTTGCGGACACTAACCCAGGCTCCCACAGAAGGCAAAATTTGCAATCTGCTTACAATTATTGCGCACAAGCCACACCGTTCCAATTAAGTTATAAGAAATTTCTTACCAACAAAGTTATCAAGCTGATTGAGAAATCCCTTCCTAACCACACGTCCACGCTTGTCAGAGAGCTCTCCCCAGTTTTTACTGTTGGACAATGCCGGGCAAAACACGTCTCCCATCAGCTTCTCTACACTGTGTAATAGCCCAACACCTCGCGTATCCAGAACAGTGAACACGGTTTCCTGATAAATACATTATCATATTTAACAGTAAAGTTTATAGTGTATATGCACTGTATATGGTGCAAGAAGTAATCACAAATCAGTAAAATTAAATTTTTAGTTTAATTGAGCGCTTGAAACATCCTGACAGCAAACACGTAATATGCAAAGTAATTGGTGTGTTCTAAAAGCATTGCTAATTGCCACGATGTGCGTAAAATGACGTGACAAAACAAGATAATTTATTCTAGATGGCACCGCAAATACAGACGTACAACAAAAACTTCGTAAAACCACAGGAATATCAGAATGTGAGTTGCAGCCTAACGTGAAATGAAATTAAACACAATTGACATTATGGAATTAATTGTCCAAAAATTAACATGAAAAAATCTTTTCCACTAATCGAACGTTTTGACTTCCTATGTGATATTTTAATGATACAAATGTCTATTATTGGTGATATAAACTCTCAAAACAACGTTTTGTGCTGTGGAAACGTTACAATGATGATCTGAATTAATCGTAAATATTTGTGCTATGTAACTTCACTTCTCCTTAACTTCAAAATGATCAAATGAAACACATTTGAAAGAGTGGTCAAAATAATTATTTTGTGTTTTAATTTACTTCAACGTTTATGTATTCCCCTTTTAACACATGCACATTCTTTTACTAAGTTTCCACAAAGCGCAAATATGGCATGAGAAATGTCTGCACTTTAGCAATAAAGAAAAAGTCATTGAATAAGTTTCAACTCTTTGCTCGAAAATTTTCCTCAAGTCGCACATTTTTTTTTGTTAGTGCTAGAAATTTGTTACAACGAGACTCGCTTTAAAATAGAAAGTCCTCATCATTCGGTCATTTTCTGAAATTAACTCAAATCATTTTCTCTTGAATTCGAGGTCAAAATTTCTTTTTTTTTAAATTTCATATATGAATGTCTAGATAGAATTTTCACATAATATCCATTGTTTTAACACACTGGGAAATGCATTTTCCAGTATTCTAAAGGACTAAAAAACGACACTGATAACAAGTTTATTTCGGCCAACCCACTTTTAAAAACGATGCGCGGCCCATGTATCAAACTAAAGTTGCATGTAAAACACCTCTTTAAAAAGGTTGTGAAGAAGACCATCAGGTTTGAATAATGTTGCATTAACCTCAACTTACAATAATGAGTGTACTACCCAAAAGGTTTTTAACCAATAAAACATATTATTTATCTATTAAAA
This sequence comes from Zoanthus sanctaehelenae, assembly GCA_028564885.2. Classification (NCBI taxonomy): domain Eukaryota; kingdom Metazoa; phylum Cnidaria; class Anthozoa; order Zoantharia; family Zoanthidae; genus Zoanthus; species Zoanthus sanctaehelenae. The sequence continues at coordinate 4,830 of JAOTRI020037043.1, read as the reverse complement.
ATTATAGCTATTAGCATTTTATTAAGGAGAATCAAAGGAGAGGCTTCAAAACCTTTTAGTTTGGGTGGACTTTCAATATTTTGAAACTGGAAGCAATGCTTGTCATAACTTTAAGGGGTAGAGATTCACGAAATTGGTACTGCTAAGAAAACCAGAAACAAAATTTTGACATTTGCATCCTGTGAGGGGAGCTTTTTATACCTTTTCCTCAGTGACAATAATTAATGAATGCCTAAACATAATTTAATGAATCGCAATAATTTCAAAGGCAACTGGTCAGCGAAGAAAGTATTTGATGCCTCATCTTTAGCTAATTCATTAATTTTCTGTAACTGAAAATGTTATGATCAGCATGTATATGTGCCTTTGAATGGTTCTTTTTCCAAAATTATATCATTCATAAGAGTTTGATGCTGTTATATTTAGCTTCATTAAATTGATTTAAATGCTAGCATGTCTACATTTACACGCTTTAATAAGATTTTGAAATTGATCTTATAGCCATGCTGAGGTTAGTATACTTCTGGTTCCATTGATGAATATTAATTTATTTCACATCAAGAATCTGTACCCAAATAAATTATAGGAATTTCACATGAATCACTATTATATTATGCTCCACCCGGATCTTAGATTCTATAAAAAAGTGCATTAATCCTTCCTATATAGTCCCTCAAATGGAAATTCTTATGAAATTGTTCTGGTTACCTGGAAGATATTAGCAGATGTTATTGCTCTGGAAGGGTTTACTTTGATAAAAAACACACAAATGCCAGTAACTTCCTCATCTTTTCCATCTGTCACAAACACTTTTATCCTGCTTGTTTTTACTGTAGTTTTTTGAGCTCCCCCGGGTCCAATGCGAAACTGCTCAACTAAACAAAAACAATACAAAAATACTTAAAGTTGTCCTCAAGCCATTTCAAGATTTTAAAATTAACATCACATGCCAACCCCAACCATTGAAAAGCGGGTTCAAAACAGTTTTAAGAGTTCAAGAGCTAGAAGTACAGCATGTGATTTATAACTTCACCATCACTTTATAGACCGGAATGGCTCGTGTGTTATCACAATCATTTATTGGCTAAGTTGCTGCAATAGGAATTAAGATTGTATATTCTGTATCAATGTGCGAGGTGAAGGTAAAGTGTTAGCACTTTCAACTATATAAACTCATATTTGTGATCCAAATTGACAATGCAATAAGGAGGAGAAAGTCTGTTTATATCATTAAATTTTTACTAAGCACTTAATATTAGTGTACAACTATTTAATTTTGTGAGATTTGAGTACCATGCAGGAAATCCGATGATGCAAAAATGCACCAAGCATGGGAAAATCGACATCAATAAGTACTCAGGTAGTGTTTTGAATAAATCAGCCTCAGTGCCAACGTGCAGTTGAGTCATGAAAACTCTAAAACGTTTTTAGAAGACTAGTTTTTAGTGACAACTACATGCATTTTGTGCATCTCTAGATCTTTACTATCAGTGACGGACTGTTATTATTGTTGCTGTAGCCATCCCAATCGTTTCTTTCTGATTTCACTACTTCGCACAAGCAATGAAACCCACAACAGCTAGGAACCCGCTATTACAGTCTCCCGTTATTATCGACACAAACTTACAGTCCTGATCATGAGGGTGTCTTCAAAATCGGGAGTTGACTGTAATAAGTTACAGTGAAGGTAATAAAAATACTCAGTTAATAACTTTATTTTAAAGGAATTTAGAATCAATTATGTTTATGCTCATCATGAGTAATTACATAATTTCAATATTAAAAGTAAATAAAACTATTTAATTTACCTGTATCTTGGTTTTGATCAGTTTCTTGGTAAAAGAACATGATTTTTGTTAAAGAATCTGGCTCAAAAAAGGCATTCATTTTCTCAATCTGAAAAAACAGTTAATAAATAATATTAGCCTGGCTTCGATAATGTTTAATGATAAATAATTGTGTAATTTTTATACCTGTGTGCCTTCAAGCATTCCTTCTGTAACATCATCAGCTGACAGTCCAACACAACTAGCAACTGTTTCAATTAGAAACTCATGTCTGCTATCAATTTGAGCCATCTTTTGCTCTCTTTCTTCTCTTGCCTTTTGCTAAAACAAGGAGTTTAATAGAATATTGATTTCTAGATAAAATAAAGAAGTTTAGATTAAATCAAATTAAACATTTACTGTTGTATAATACAATGTACAGCATTGTTTGCAGCCAGGAATTGAACCATTAGCTTCATGCATGGTAGACTCAGAAACCTTAAAATATCGGCCAACAATGCTAACCGGATGGCAGTGAATTATCATCTACTGATGTATCTCACCTTCCCTAAAATCCTTGTCACCAATGAAACTTAAAGTTAATTTTCAAAGTGTGATGAGTAAACAACAGGCAGAAACAAATGTTTAAAACTCATCTCCCATACAGTTCAACAAACATGACAAAAAAGTGGTCTGGAATAAAGAGGATAGTTAAAAACAATTTTCCATTCTCATGCTCGAAAGCAGGAGGGATCTAAAAGAAAGGGGTGTGAGAAATGCCAAAAATAATCGCTAAGTATTAATTTTCCAATTTAGAATTTTTACTGCTGCAACAATGCAAACACAAAATCAAAGGGCTCTGTGAGCTATGTCATCCGATTTCACTTTTTCCTCGTTTTAAAGACTTAAAATCTTAAACAAAAGAACGACTTTGATATTGCAAAACTAAGTTTACATTAACCATAATATCAATATATTCTTTGGCCATTCAAAACATCCGAGCCAATAAAAAAAACATGCAATTTTCAGTACTGCTTTTAGAAATGTTCAACAATTTTCACAACTTTGAAAACACAATCTTTCTTCATGTATACAAAAAATGAATTATGTTTTTACGTAGATAGCTTAGGCTGCCTGTGCGGGCACTAGATAACACAGCGCGTAAACAACCGACTTTGATTAAAATTTTGAGGTTAGCAAAGCGTAAAATCTGAGAAAAGATTACTCCAAACTAAAGGTTGCATTCAATTGTCAATAAAAATTTAGTTCCTTTTAAATATGAAATTTAGTAGTGAAAACTGTTTCAAAATTTGATAAACATTTGCTAAATGTCAATGATAAAATTATGCGCCTTGTTACAATTCAAACTTTTAACTTCAAAATAATTTTAACTCGGTTAATTTAAAATATAAAAGAAAAAGTACTGTCAGAACATACAAAACCACTTCTACTAGATGGAACTAGAATACTTTTATTAATTATTTTGAATGAAAATTTGTCACTTAGTGTGTGTAACCACCCGGGAAGACCAGCGACGTCTTCGCAGAAAAGCAAACCCGAGAATGCACGATTTCACAATTATTTGCGCCATATTGCAGAGAGGGCAAACTCCTGGGGCGAGCGCGACCATTTTACTATAAAGGGTGTGTGAGGGGATTAAACAGTTTTAAACCTTTTGCAACACTTTTTTTTCCAACCATCAGATGCCAAACCATCTCTGAAACGAGTGAACCGTTTTATGCGACCTTTTCGGGATATCTCTAGTCGTTATTACAACCAACTACACAACATCGACCTTTTTAGACATCTTTTTAAATGTCCATTTTAGGTAACTTATTAACAAAATTTCTAATTATAACATTACGACTACAGTTTGCATTTCATTTATCTTGATGGAATAATCATTAGTTATTATAGAAATTTCACTGTTCTTTAGGTTTGTTTTCTGTCAGGGAAACCTGGAGCCACTTAAGTTGCCTGAAGTATTGAACCTGTGTGGTATCATATCCCATTGAGCGCAAAATTACTTTAGGATATTATTGATTACATCAATTAAACTTATCGTACTTTCCAACTGTGGTAAATCGGCTCAGTAAAAACAGTTACTTGACCAACCACAGTTTGAGTACTATGATTCTAGTTATTTCATATTTAAAAATTATTTCCCAAAGAGAGGTGAACAGTCGTGAATATGTACTGAGACATGAAGAATCAAGGTATATATCTGTTGTATCATGCTAATTTATGCTAACTAAGATGTACTGAATTATACTAGATCTAGTCCCCCACAAATGGGACATTGCATAAGGATTTGGGTGAATAAGCATGGCAGACAGTCAAAATAACTTTTGTGTGACTTCGTCATAAAGTAGGTTCTACAGGTCACAACATTGGCGACGAGCTCGGAAAACTACTAAATTGAAAGTATTTTCGTAAAGCATTCTCCTCGACATCCAGGACGTTGGATTTAAAGTAAATTTTGAAAATGCGGCTTTTCAACTCACGATCGAATTTTGAAAACAACAAACTTCGATAATTTCCCTCAGATTTTTCCACCAAACTACATGAAAAATGGCTGAGGAAGGAGCAGCAAAGCAACCACCAGCAATTCACGTCATTACGGAAACAAGAAATTTAAAGACCTCCGTTTATCATCCCAGAAGATCACAATATTATCGGGCGCGAGTGGGAAGACTGGCTCGGCGGCATTGAAAGAAAATTCCACTACTTCAAAATAACTGACCCATCTGATAAAAAAGATGCTCTAATAATATATATGGAGGTCAAAAAATCGTAAGATTGGAGAACAGTCTACCTGACCGAACGGCTGGAAACGCCTACGAGAAGTTGAAAACAAAGTTGAATAATTATTTCATTCCAAACAAAAATAACCAGACTTATCGACAGGAGTGATCTATAAAATCAATTGTAAAGATTGCGACAAAGTTTATATCGGTCAAACATCAACCAGGACTAGAAAGCACAAAAGAGCGATTTTCACGGGAGATAAAAATTCTTTATTAGCCCAACATTGTGTAAAACACAATCATGATTTTGACCTTGA